>SJYX01016798.1:375420-449956 GCA_006410675.1 Oreotragus oreotragus
AAAAAAAAAAAAAACGGGCCCAGCACAAAAACACCAACAAGGTGATGCCAATACAGTTCCTCCTCTTCACTTACTCAGGCTCCTGTCCCAGCACCCTGAGCTTCAAAAGCTCTACCAGCCGTTTTCTGCTACTCAGTTTTAAGATTTAGGTGTTTCCTCCTGGCTCTGCCTCCTCCATTCATCCACTCCATGTGGAGGCGATGGCCACGATATACCCAGCACTGTGCTAGGACACATAACCCAGTAAGGGAGCAGGGGAGGAAGCCAATGATTACAATCCACTCTGAGAAATACCTACTTATAGTCATCTGCAAAACAGCAGATGAGCCGAGAATGACTGTAAAATGAGAACCATCTCTGGAACTGTGGTGCTGGAGAAGACTCTTGAGAGTCCCCTAGACTGCAAGGAGCTCAAACCCGTCAATCCTGAAGGAAATCAACCCTGAATAATCATTGTAAGGACTGATGCTGAAGCTCCAATACTTTGGCCACTTGATGCAAAGTGGTCAAAGTGCACTTTGGCTGCTCACTGGAAAAGACTCCGATGATGAGAAAGACTGAAGGCACCAGGAGAAGGGGCAGCAGAGGATGAGATGGTCAGAGTGCATCACCACTCAATGGACGTGAATCTGAGCAAACTCGGAGATAGTGAAGGACAGGGAAGCCTGGTGTGCCATGGTCCATGGGGTCACAAAGAGTCGGACACCATTTGGCGGCTGAACAGAAGGATGAAGATGGAAGAAAGGAGGGACAGCATTCCAAGTATCTGCAAAGACATCACGAGACTGGCACAGGTTGCTCCTGTCAACTTGCTACATCTAATCAAAATCACAAAGGTTAGGCCCCAGATTTCACAAGGCAATAAAATACAAAAGTCAATTTCCCTACTAATATGGTAGGCTAAGTGATAGTTATTGGACCTAGAGAGCGCTTCTTTTTTAGCCTATCTGAAAATTTCTTTCATCCCTTGTATTTGTTCTCAGTTTACAAAAGCTCATCAATAGTTGCCACGGTAGTTATGTGTGGACCTGTGAAGATCACTCATAGTTGCATCACCTGAACATGTTGGCAAGAGGCACGCGACGACCTTCATCCCAGTCCAAACGCTGGTGCATATTTCTTTCATTCTTGTGCTTTTCTCCCATCTCAAGTCAAGGTATTTCATGTACCATTCTTTTTTTTTTTTTTTTCATGTACCATTCTTCACAGTCAGTTAATTGTGACTAAGACAATGGCAGATAATAATTAAATGTGTGATCTCATCTAGGTCAGGAGAGGGGATGAAGGTAGAAAACAGTTAAAAGAATCCAGTGTAAGGTCAACTGGTGTCATCTGGCTTAGGGCTGTGAGAGCAGGCTGAGAGCCTCTTCCTTGACCTCTAGAATGGAGAATAAAAACTTGCCTAGTTACCAGAGTTGTTTTGTTATTTTAAAAAAACAAAATCTTACAAAGAAACAGTTTCCAATTAATATGATTTGGTTTGATCTATGCCCTGTGTTAGCTGGGGTTACTTATAAACAGTAAAGAATCTGCCTACAATGCAGGAGACCCAGGTTTGATACCTGGGTCAGGAAGATCCCCTGGAGAAGGGAATGGCAACCCACTCCAGTATTCCTGCCTGAAGAATTCCATGGACAGAGGAGCCTGGTGGGCTACAGTCCATGGGATTGCAAAGAGTCTGACACAACTGAATGATGAACACTTTCACTTTTCCTTTCTATGTTAGCTAGGTCAGGGTTTTTCAACCTCTGTACTCCTGACATCGTGGCCAAATAATTCTGTGTCATCCAAGAAGATGTCCTGTGCATTATAGGATTTTAAGCAGCATTCCCTACTTTTACACAGAAATACTAGTAGCAAGTCCTTAAGTCATGGCAACCAAGAAACCAAATCTCCAGACAGTGCTAAATGTTTCCTAGGAGACAATACTCATCCATCCACCCCCATCTCAGTAAAGAATCATTGTGCTAAATTATGAGCACCAGCCTATTTACTAAATAAAGAAGACACTGATGTTGATGAACAGGGCGAAATCTTAAGAAAAGGGTCATGTCTAAATTAACTATTGTCTGTAGTTTAATGAAAAGCTAACAGATATCCCCAACAGAAGAGGAATGTCAAAATTAAGGTCAAAAAAAGTAAAGCCTGGAGCATTTAAGCAATAAATACATAGATGCTCAGGAGTGGTGAAAGCTGGACCAAAAAAGAACTTAGTGAAAACACTGAAACTAAATCAAACCAAGTCTATATTTATCTAAAATGTGTTAGTTGCTCAGTTATATGGACTCTTTGCAACCCAATGGACTGTAGCCTCCCAGGCTCCTCTGTCCATGGAATTCTTCAGGCAAGAATACTGGAGTGGGTAGCCCATTCCCTTCTCCAGGGATCGAATTCATGTCTCCTGCATTGCAGGCAGATTCTTTACTGTCTGAGCCACCAGGGAAGCCCGTTAATCTTTATACAAGCCCAACCAAAAAAAAAAAAAAAATGAAACAAAACCAAAAAAGGTGTGGGGGTCACAGAAGAGAAGGCATTTCTATTTTTCTTTTTTACCTTTTTTCTTTTTTCTTAAAGAATGCTGCAGAAAAATAGAGAATGAATCAGTTCAGTTCAGTCAGTTCAGTTGCTCAGTCATGTCCAACTCTTTGCAACCCCATGAATCGCAGCACGCCAGGCCTCCCTGTCCATCACCAACTCCCAGAGTTCACTCAGACTCACATCTATCGAGTCAGTGATACCATCCAGCCATCTCATCCTCTGTCGTCCCCTTCTCCCCTTGCCCCCAATCCCTCCCAGCATCAGAGTCTTTTCCAATGAGTCAACTGTTCGCATGAGGTGGCCAAAGTACTGGAGTTTCAGCTTTAGCATCATTCCTTCCAAAGAAACCCCAGGGCTGATCTTCAAAATGGACTGGGTGGATCTCCTTGCAGTCCAAGGGACTCTCAAAAGCATCAATTCTTCTGCGCTTAGCTTTCTTCACAGTCCAACTCTCACATCCATACATGACCACTGGAAAAATCATAGCCTTGACTAGATGGACCTTGTTGGCAAGTAATGTCTCTGCTTTTGAATATGCTATCTAGGTTGGTCGTAACTTTTCTTCCAAGGTGTAAGCGTCTTTTAATTTCATGGCTGCAGTCACCATCTGCAGTGATTTTGGAACCCCAAAAAATAAAGTCTAACACGGTTTCCATTGTTTCCCCATCTTTTTCCATGAAGTAATGGGACCGGATGCCATGATCTTCGTTTTCTGAATGCTGAGCTTTAAGCCAACATTTTCACTCTCCTCTTTCACTTTCATCAAGAGGCTCTTTAGTTTCTCTTCACTTTCTGCCATAAAGGTGGTGTCATCTGCATATCTGAGGTTATTGATATTTCTCCCAGCAATCTTGATTCCAGCTTGTACTTCTTCCAGCCCAATGTTTTTCATGATGTACTCTGCATATAAGTTAAATAAGCAGGGTGACAATATACAGCCTTGACGTACTTCCTGTTCCTATTTGGAACCAGTCTGTTCTTCCATGTCCAGTTCTAACTGTTGTTGAATAGTGGACTTAAAAAAATTACTGATTTGTAACCACTAGTATACCAGTTGGTTCTGGCAGAGATTACCAATTGATACAAAAACCATTTAGCAAATACAAGATTGTTGGGGAAGAGGATAATTATCAATACATTAAAATATTACTCCATAGATTACTAGTTACAAAGGAGGAAATATAACTCTACAATGGAAATATTTGTTGGATAACCACCTTAAAGCTAGTGATCAGCATTACTAATGCTGGGATGAACTGGTATGATACATTAAGGAGGCAAAGCATTGTGTACTGTTCCTGTCAAAAAATGATTAACCTGAACTGAAATCTTAATGGAGCTAATCCAAACTGTAGGACAATACTACAAGATAAATGGTGTCCTAAGGTTTGTTTTTTTTTTGTTTTTTTCTTTAAAAAAAAAAAACAGGAAAAAAGACTAGGGAGACATGACAGTCAAATACAATATGGAACCCTAGATTGCACCCTGAGGTTGGGGAAGAAAAAGCTGTAAAGGAGATAAGGGGGAGAGTTGGGGACAATAATGTTCGTGTTAATTTTTTTGAAAGGGATGATGGCATTATAGTTATGTTTCATAATGTTGTTGTTGTTTATTACTCAATTAGAGTTAAAGCTTCATGGTATCTACAGGTTTCAAATCCTTCACCCATAAGTAACTTGTGTGTGTGAGTTTATATGTAAATCAAATGAAACAAAATGTCAGTAGTTGTATCTATAGAGGTAAAATTTTGTGGAAGTACATTGTATTCTTCATTCAACTTTTCTAAAGATTGAAATTTTTAAAAATAAAATAACTGGGGAAGAATAAAAGGCAAGGGCAAGAACTATACACCGTCAGTAGTGCTGTAAGACTTCCCTTCCCTTCTTACCTTTCATTATATCATTTTCTGATCTAATATGATATTTGTCATTAAGTAATATCAATGTATGTTAGAGCTCTTCATATTATATAAAGTGCTATATCACTGTTAATTGTTGTTAATACATATCAAACATAGAAGGGAAATGGAGATGGAGAAAGAGAAGATAACAAAACTGTCATCCTGGCCTTTAAAATTTTTGTTGAATTAGTGACCAACATTTTCCACATTGACAGTCTCATAATTGAGACACCGTACACAGATATTCTTAGACTGATCCTAAGAGCAGCTCTCTCTTGGTAAATAACAGCATTATGTATCAGTGTAGAAGAATACTTAACAAAGGAGTGAATACAAGGAAGCTGGAACCAGTTGGTTCTGGTGATTCATGTGTCTTCCATATGTAAAGTATACGCACCCCTGACCAAGACTTCCAGAAGTCTTACTATAGTATCATCTCAAAAATCATGTTCTTGTTATCTAATTTAGTTATATACAAATGAAGTTCCTTGGGTGTAGTTTCTTTGGTATAGTTTCTCTTGATCTGTAGCCCTTTAAAAGTGAAAAGACAAATTACTTGCCCATACACACCCAACATACAGTGTTAGGACAGGCATAGGATAACCTTTGTAAACAATCCTGTTTGAAATGGGGAAATTGGGTGCACACAGGGATCACTGTTCCATAGCAATTCTGAAATCCAACTGGGCAAATATTGGAAGTTATTTGATTAGATATTAAAGAATAATTCTTTATAGCTCGTGAATCTGCCCTTTACGCACGAAGTTCCACTCTAATTTATCCTTTTTTCCTATTTTTCTTTTTTTAATTCAGATATAATTTGCATTCTATAAAATCTACTTCTTAAAGTATAAGATTCAGTGGTTTTTAATATACTCATTCACAAAGTTTTGTGACCATTACCACTATCTGTAGAATATATTCTTCATCCTTAAAAAACCCATCATTAGATTAGCACTTACTCCTCATCCTTCTCCTGCACTTCTCCAGGCTCTGGCAATCACTAACAAATCTTTCTCTCTAGATTTGCCTGTTTTAAACATTTCATATAAATGCAGTTGTACTATGCGCAACCTTCGTTTAGCATGCTTTTGAGGTTCATTCTTCTGGTACTTGTCAGTTCTTTGTTTCCTTTTATGACTGAATAATACTCTATTGTATAAATATACTGCACTTATATATTCACCATGGGCTTCCCTGGTGGCTCAGAGATTAAAGCGTCTGCCTCCAATGCAGGAGACCTGGGTTCGATCCCCAGGTTGGGAAGATCCCCTGGAGAAGGAAATGGCAATCCACTCCAGTATTCTTGCCTGGAGAATCCCATGGACAGAGAAGCCTAGTAGGTTACAGTCCATGGGGTCGCAAAGAGTCGGACACAACTGAGCGACTTCACCTATATTCACCAGTTGATGTTCATTTGGGTTGTTTCTACTTTGTGGTTGTTATGAATAATGCTGCTGTGAACATTCATACACATTTTGACTGAACGTGTTTTCAGTTTTCTTGGTTATATACCTGGAGGTGGAATTTGCTGGGTCATATGATAATCCTTTGTTTACATTTTTTAATGTGTTATCAAGGACTTCCCTCATAGCTCAGTTGGTAAAGAATCTGCCTGAAATGCAGGAGACCTGGGTTCAATTCCTGGGTCAGGAAGATCCCCTGAAGAAGCAAATGGCAACCCACTCCAGTATTCTTGCCTGGAAAATCCCATGGACAGAGGACCTGGTGGGCTACAGTCTACAGGATCACAACACGACTCAGTGACTAAACCACCACCACCACTGTGTTATCAAAGTGTATTTTCCAAAAGATGGCACCATTTTGCATTCCCACCCACGGTGTATGAGGACTCAAATCTCTTCACATCCTCAGTTGCTCTTGTTATCTGCATTTATTATAATTCTCCTTCTAGGTGTGAAGTAATATCTCATTCTAGTTTTGATTTGCAATTCTCTCCAGACTAATGTGCTTTAGGGAAATGCATCTTGTCATGTGCTACTGGTCATTAGTAATATCTTATTTGGAGAAAGAAATCATTTTCTCTTTAATTGGGCATTTGTTTCTTTATTGTTGGGTTATAAAAGTTCTTTATATACTTGGAGAGTAGACCCTTAACAGACATGTGATTTGTAAATATTTACTCCTGTTCTGTGGACTGTATTCACTTATTGATAATTTCCTTTGAAGTACAAACGTTTTAAATTTTAATCAAGTTGTTTATATCTGTTTCATTGCTTGTGTTTTAGTGTCAGATCTAAGGAATCACTGATTTAATCTAAGGTCTTTATACTTATGTTTATAAGTAAATTTATACTTAAGTTTTCTTTCAAATTTTTATAGTTTTAGGTCCTGTGTTTAGATCATTAATCCATTTTGGAGCTAATTGTTCTATGTGGTATGAGGTAGAGGTCCAGCTTCATTATTTTACATATAAATATCCAGTTGTCCTAAGCAAAACTTATTGAAAAGACAATTGTTTTCTTCCTTGAATTTTCTTGGTACTCTTAACAAAAATAGAGTAAGATATGTGATCTTCGCATGAGCGCTGAGACTGTGTCTATTTTGTTCATTTTGAATTCCTGGAAAATAGCTTAGTTCCTGGCATATAATAAGTTCTCAGGGATTTTGTTGAATGAATTATTGTTGTAGATCTCCTTCTGTTCTTTTAGGAAAATAGCTTGGAAGAAGGCAAGCCTGGGAGGAAGGAATGAAGGGAGGAAAAAAATTTTTTTAATGAATTAAGGGTTTATCTTGGGGCTCAGTTCTGCTCTATTGATCTATATGTCTATCCTTATGCCATTAACACCTAGGCTTGATTATTACACTTTTTAATAAGTTTTGATATCAGGAATTGCTAGTCTTCCAATTTATTTCTTTTTCAAGATTGTTTTGGCTATTTTGGATTCCTTGCATCTCGATATGCATTTTAGAATCAGCTTGTCAGTTTCTACAAAAATGCCAGCTAGGGCTCTGATAGAGATTGTGTTAAATTTGTTGATCAATTTGGGGAATCTTATCATGTTAACAATATTAAATCTTCCAGTTCATGAACACAGGACATATTTCTGTTTATTTAGGTTCTCTTTATGCTTTATCAGACTTATTTTTCTTCTTTGTAATATGTTGTAAATGGAATTATTTTCCTAATTATTTCATTTGGAATTGCTTAGTGCCATTGTATAGAAATAAAATTGATTTTTGTATATTGACATGGC
Source organism: Oreotragus oreotragus (assembly GCA_006410675.1). Lineage (NCBI taxonomy): Eukaryota > Metazoa > Chordata > Mammalia > Artiodactyla > Bovidae > Oreotragus > Oreotragus oreotragus. The sequence continues at coordinate 383,077 of SJYX01016798.1, forward strand.
ATCCTGTAACCTTGCTGAACTTAACTAGTTCTAAAATTTTGTGTGTGTGTGGATTCCTTAGAAATTCCTCTATATAACATTGCATTATCTATAAAGAGAGTTTTACTTCTAATTTTTCAATCCAAATGGGCTTTACCTCCTTTTCTTGCCTAATTGCACTGGCTAGAACCTCTAGTACATGTTGAATAGAAATGGTGAGAGCATATGTCCTTTTCTTGTTCTGATATTTTTGGGGAAACTTTCACTCTTTCACCATTAAGTATGATGTTATCTGTAGGTTTTTCATAGATGCCCTTTCTTAGATTGAGGTAATTTCCTTCTATTCCTAGTTTGTTCAGTGTATTTATCATGAAAAGGTTATAAAGTGTTTTTCTACATCTGTGAAGATTATTATGTGGCTTTTGTCCTTTCTTAATATGTTATATTATATTGCTTGACTGGTTTTTATATGTTAAACTAACCTTGCACTTTGGGGGTAAATCCCACTTGGTATTGATGTATAATCCTTTTTATTTTGTGTTGCTAGGTTCTGTTTGATAGGAGAGTTGGCCCTCAAACATGTGGTAGATAGAGTCTGACCCTTTGCACAACCAAAAATTGATGTATGACTTACTGTCAGCCCTCTGAATTTGTAGTTCCACATCCACTAAGATTCAACCAACCACATATTGTGTAGTACTGTAGTATCTGCTGTTGAAAAAAAATCCACACATACAGATTCTTTACCATCTGAGCTACGAGGAAAGCCCCAACAACAACATAGCTCAAAACCATGTTGCTTCAGGGTCAACTGGATTTTTTTGTCTATTCATAATGGATAGTTTTCATTTGATTTGGTAGTTTTCTTTTTGTGTGGTTTCTTTGTCTGGTTTTGGTATCAGGCTAACACTGCCCTCATAGGATGGGTTGGGAAGTGTTCCTTCCTCATCTCTTTTTTTGGAGTTTGTGAAGGATTAGTTTTAATTCTTCTTAAAGGTCTAATAGAATTCACCAGTAAATCTATCTGTTCCTGGGCTTTTCTTTGTGACAAGAGTTTTGGCTACTAATTCAGTCTCTTTACTTGTATGACTGTTCAAGTTTTTTATTACTTCTTGAGTGAGTTTGATAGTTTTTGTCTTTCTAGGAATTTGGCCTTTTCATCTAGGATATCTAATTTGTTGATGTGTAGCTTTTTTTTTCTGTAGTATTTTTTATTACTTTTTTGTATTTCTTTATTGTTAATTATGATAGCTCTTCCTTCATTTCTAATTTTACAAATTTAAATCTTTATTTTTATTCTTGGTCAATTTTTAAAATCTTTTCAAAGAATCAATTTTTGGTTTTATTGATCTTCTCTTTATCTTATCTTGTCTTGCCTTTCCCTTCTCCTATTTAATATTTTCTGCTCTAACTTTTTATTTATTTCTTCCTCTATTCTTGCTTTGGGTTTAATTTTCAAATCATTTCCTCTTAAGGAGGGCTAGGTTGAGTTTAATTTTTTTAATATCTATATTTATTGCCATAAGTTGGTCTCTAATCACTGTTTTAGCTTCATCACATACCTTTTGGTATGTTGTTTCCCTTTTCAGTCGTTTGGGAGTTGATTGCTGTTGAGCATCTTTTTCCATGTTCAGTCATTCTGCTGTTTGCAGGATACTTCAGTTCCTCTCCTTGTGAGCCTCCTCAGTGCCACTCACAGTACAACTTTCTCCAGAGTGAGTGATGAGAGAGCAAGAGGGCAAATAGAAGGGGGTGATAATGAACATCAGTGTTCAGAGTATCCAGGATAGATACCATATTCTCTTATAACCTAATCTTGGAAGTGATGTACACTTTTGCAGTATGTTATTTTAATCTCACATTTCACCCTTCATACAGTGTGGAAGGGACTATGCAACACTGGAGACCAGAAGGTGGAAGTGGGAATCATTAAGACTCATCTTGAAACTGGCTACCGCAAAGAACTTGCTAAATTCTTGAATTTGTTAAATTAAAAAATAAAGGGATGGGGCAAAAATAATTATTTCTGTCTTCTTAGGGGCATACCATTTCCGTGTGGCAACATATTTTCTCTTCTAGCCCAGTGTTTATTAGTTGCCTAACTTTTGAAACCATTTGAGCATATATCCCTGACCGAAATCTTTAGTTAATTTATTTTTTTGTAATTGTGACCACTTGTGCAAGAAATCTAGAAGGCTCACTAACTAATTAGCAACTGAGCAGCATTTTATCTCTTTATCTTTTTAAATCATATTTTTTTTTTGCTGTTTGCCAAGTCTTTTGGTTTTACACATAGATGTATTCCTAATATAAACAAGCAAAAACTGAGTAGATGAATGAGCTCTAAACTCAACTCTAAAGTGTAGCTCTAGTCATATGATATGAATGTGATCATATTTCTGTCCATTTTTTATAAATTTAATCATTTTGAATTTATAAAGTGACATTACCCAGTAAATTACAGGTCAGTTAAATGAGATACATAGAAGTAAATTCAGGATCTCCTTTTAACACGTAATGCAAAGCAAGATTAGATTTGAAAAATGATGGAGAAACGGTTTGCTGAACACCTTCAAGGATTCCTGAAGGAAGTCATCAAGAAATAGTATTAATTAGGAATCCTTCTGTGTAACATAGAAATCTCTTGCTTTGTTATAAATCACTTTAGCTAGGTTACATATGCTAATACTGTCTATTCTGAATCAGAATATATCACATGGGCTTAGAAATTATGTCCTTTGCATTTTCCAAGCTAGTTAATAATGTACGTATTAACCTAGTTAATATTTCTACTTAGTTGACATTTTATGATTTAAATAAAATATAACTGCTCAGCCTGAATCTTCTTAACTGCTCAGCCTGAATCTTCTTGTTTCTCTTGTTATTTTCACTGCAGTCTAAGATAACAGTGTAGTTAATGTCAGTTATTAAAATGCCAAGTATAAGAACTCAGTATTTTATCTACAATCTCATACAATCTTAAAATATCCTGTGAGCAAGCCCTATTATGATTTCCAAAGTTCTGTTATTTCCATTTTATGAACAAAGAGACTAAAATATGGAGTGGTGTGTAACTAACCTAAATTTATAAAGATGGCTAAGATTTCAATCTGTCAGTCTTTTTTCATTAAAATTTAGTTGATGTACAATATTATTTTAATTTCAGGTATACTATGGGATGATTTGACATGGGATGATTTGACATACATGATGAAATGATCACTACAATAAATTTAGTAACAGTCTGTCCCCATACANAAAAAAAAAAAAAATCCATTACTATAGAAACACACTCCATAGATGCTGAGATTTACCTACACTTTTTAAGGCAGGAGACAAATGGGTAACCCTCTCCAGACCCATGGTTACAATAAAAGCAAAATATAAATGCTGCCCTTTTGTAAGTACCAAATTATGCACCGCTTGGGCTACCTCCAAATATATTTCCCCAGGTTTTTATGCAAACCAGCCAAAACACCATTTTAAGAGTTTGAGTTTGAAAATTCACTGTATAAAATTTCTATAAAGCCAAACAATCAAGTAGGAAAGAAGAGCATTTTCTCACACATACCCAGAGCCAGTTTGCAGTTGCTGTTTTTGCCTCACAGAAGTTGTTTTCTAGCCACAAGCTACTACAAATTGTTCAGACCTTTTGGCAGCAACACAGGAAACTGCCCTTTTCACCCGTTCTCCCACAAAAATGTAGTCAATTTCTAGGCAGGCCCATCTCTCAAGGCTACTTGCTTTATGGAGCCAAATGCACACCATTTTTCATTTAGCAATATGAAAGGGCCCCAAATATTTTGCATTTTTGTGAAGAAAGCTGAAAGCAAGTCACCAGAAGACCTGTGGGCAAAGCTCTCTATTAAGTCAGCTCATAAACTGTGCTGACACCGTGCTTTACACCAGCACTTGAAATTTACAGGGCATTTGGCATTACAGCTGTTTCTGTTTTATCCAAATCATCCAGGACGCAACAGGCAACATGTGAAGCCATTTCCTGACGCTTAATTGTCCTTGGCTTCCCACTATTCTCAACTTGTCATGTTCGAAATAAGTATTTAAAGTAGGCACATCTGCCTTTTGATTAAAAAAAAAAAAATCTCCTATCTTCTCTTTGACTCTAGGCTTTTTCCACAGTCTTAAGGATCACATACAGGTATTTGGGCAAGCTACAAAGATGAAGTTGAATATTCAGCTTTATATTCAGGTATACAAAATCAATCTGTATTTTTCTCCTTCAATTATTTCAGCAGAGGTGAGGACAGGAGGTGGTGAATTACTCAACAGCAGTAACATATTTAACTTCTAAAAATAAAGGCAAAATTGCCCTTATTTTTAAATTTTAAATTTTTAAATTTTAAATTGCAAAATTAAAGAAGAACCTTTGAAAACTAGGAATTCCTTTGTATCCCATTTGGCTTAAAATTTCACAGAAAGATCATTTATAAATAAACAAACAAACCCAAATGGCAAAAAGGCAACTGTAGTTACTCACAGAATAAAGCTGGTCACTACTCTGCCCTGGAGAGTCAAGTTCCAAAATGCAGTCTGGTGAACCAAGTTCATAATTCACAAACTGAAAATCAGTCCAGTATTTTCCAGGGAACATTTCTGTCTCTCCAAAACGACATGCAACCTCAAACAAGTTCCAGTCAGGACTCAAAGGTAACAAAACGGTACAACGTCAAGAAACTCCAGAAACCACACAGGCAAAAATGATAAGCCAAGGAAACTCCATTCAATTACATACACTCATTACTTTGATTTAACAACAGATAATTTTATTTTTCAGAGTCCAATACTGACACTAACTTAAAATATTTCAAGTTCAGAACCCCTTTCCAAAGGCACCTGAATTTTTCCAGCAAATAAATCCTATATACTGGGAGAAAACTAGATGGCAAACTAGGGAATCAAAATTGAAAATTCAAAGGCAAAATCTTCCATGTCGAGTTGGTAAAGGGACCTGGCTTGCCTGAAACTAGTAAGCACAGAAGGCATGCTCTGTTACTGTAATCCAATTTAAATAGATAAATTGCACATATCAAAAAGCGCTAACTGCAAGCATGCTTCATTCGCTGCTTGCCTTAAACTTAACCAGTAATAAACCGTCTCTCATCTCCTTCAACAGAGTATCAAAAAGATTTCACATTACTGTTTATCCGCTTAACAACATCTTCAAAGTAAATATAATTGTTAATATTTCTGAGAAAGGGTCTATATAAGGAGCAGGAAGATATGGCCTCCTTGTTAAAGACTTCTTTACTCTGAGTTGGGGGTGAGGGGGTGTCCTGAGATAGTCAGCATCAATGTGAAATAGCCAATAAGACAATCACCAAAGAAAGAAGTGTTACTTAAGTTAACTGTCCACAACTTCACATGACTTACTTTCAAATAAGTAAATAATAACAGAGGAACAGCTGCCCAAGGTTATCCAGAGGTCTGGCATGAGAAGTCAGAGCACTCAAGTTCACTGTTCAAACATGGGTTTTCTGGCCCACGTTAGACAAGTTCAGCCTGGGAAAGTTTACTTCAAATTTGAGCTAAATGGGTAATTAAAGAACCTCTTTGCTACTGTTACATTTTTACATTTCTCACACCAGTAGAAAAACTCATCTTAAGGGCTTTTTTTAAACAACAAAAGAGATGAAAAGTGTAGATTTGGTTCTCATTTCTGTTGGTCTGCATCCGACTTTCACTGTGTTCAATTAGTATTTATTCTGCAATTACAGCGTGAAAAAGCACAGCTAACACTGAGACGGACGGGTAAAGAATGCACAAGACAGAGGTATATTTCTTACCAAATAGGTGATGTCTGCATGTGTACTGATACACAGTAAGTTGAGGGTGTTTTGTTTGTGTGTTTTTGTTTTTTTCAAGTATCTCTATGTGGTTTACTTTCTCCATGGCAAGAGTGCTGGAGGCCCTTCATGTGTCTAAATGAAAAACTCTATACACATTTGGCTTCAATAAACCCAGCAGTCTCTTGAAGATAGGTTCCAGCCATGAATCGTCTACGTTTGTGTTCTGGAAAGGGTGAAAAGAGCAGTTTTCTGTGTTGCTGCCAGTGGGCTGAACAATTCCCAGTAGCTTGTTAGAGAACAACTTTTCTAAGGAGAAAACTTTCAAGCTGGCTTGCTATACTTGTGCAAAATAACATGATTTTTCTCCACTTACTCTTATTTTGTTACAAGTTTTCCAGTAAAAACCTTCCCTCGCCTTTTATAGTCATGTTTTTAAATGATCTTAATAAGGAAAAGTGTGTTTGAAAATAATACTTAACAGGTTACCTGAAAACCTATTTCAGCGCACATCCAACTTCTGAGTATTGAAATTCTTTCTAGTCTTCTCCATTCACAATTAATACAGTACTAACTTTGTCCAGGTATTCACTTTTGGCAAGTGCTTCCTGAATTCATCCTACAACCATTTATTAAGCACTTAATGAGGAAAGATACTGTGGAAAATTCTGAAAGAGATGGGAAAACCAGACCACCTGACTTGCCTCTTGAGAAACATATGCAGGTCAGGAAGCAACAGTTAGAACTGGACATGGAACAACAGACTGGTTCCAAATAGGAAAAGGAGTACGTCAAGGCTGTATATTGTCACCCTGCTTATTTAACTTCTATGGATAGGGGAGCCTGGTGGGCTGCCGTCTATGGGGTCACACAGAGTCGGACATGACTGAAGTGACTTAGCAGCAGCAGCAGCAGCAGCAGAGTACATCATGAGAAACGCTGGACTGAAAGATGCACAAGCTGGAATCAAGACTGCCAGGAGAAATATCAATAACCTCAGATATGCAGATGACACCACCATTATGGCAGAAAGTGAAGAGGAACTAAAAAGCCTCTTGATGAAAGTGAAAGAGGAGAGTGAAAAAGTTGGCTTAAAGCTCAACACTCAGAAAACAAAGATCATGGCATCCGGTCCCATCACTTCATGGCAAATAGATGGGGAAACAGTTTTTGGGGGCTCCAAAATCACTGCAGATGGTGACTGCAGCCATGAAATTAAAAGATGCTTACTCCTTGGAAGGAAAGTTATAACCAACCTAGACAGCATATTAAAAAGCAGAGACATTATTTTGCCAACAAAGGTCCGTCTAGTCACGGCTATGGTTTTTCCAGTGGTCCTGTATGGATGTGAGAGTTGGACTGTGAAGAAGGCTGAGCACCGAAGAATTGATGCTTTTGAACTATAGTGTTGGAGAAGACTCTTTGAGAGTCCCTTGGACTGCAAGGAGATCCAACCAGTCCATCCTAAAGGAGATCAGTCCTGGGTGTTCATTGAAAGGACTGATGTTGAAGCTGAAACTTCAATACTTTGGCCACCTGATGTGAAGAGTTGACTCATTGGAAAAGACCCTGATGCTGGGAGGGATTGGGGGCAGGAGGAGAAGGGGACGACAGAGGATGAGATGGCTGGATGGCATCACCGACTCAATGGACATGAGTTTGGGTGGTCTCCGGGAGTTGGTGTTGGACAGGGAGGCCTGCAATGCTGCAATTCATGGGGTCACAAAGAGTCGGACACCACTGAGCGACTGAACTGAACTGAAGGAAAGATACACGGGTTTTCCTGGTGGCTCAGCCAGTAAATAATCCACCTGCAATGTGGAAGACCTGAGTTTGATCCCTGGGCTGGGATTATCCTCTCGAGAAGGGAATGGCTACCCACTCCAGTATTCTAGCCTGGAGAATTCCATGGACAAAGGAGCCTGGCAGACTACAATCCATGGGGTTAAAGAGAATTGGACATGACTGACTCTCACTTTCTTTTCATGGAAAGACACACAACCCCCACCAGGCTGTTTATGCACCAAAATAAATGAGAACAGCCCTTAAGAAACTAATCTAGTAATGCAGAGAAAGAGAAAGGGCAGAATTTTGAGGCTGGGGGCATGAAGGGAGGTGTCAAAGAATTTCTGTAAATTTACTGTAAATTCTTGTGTATATTAAGATTTAAGAACTAAGGTTTAAGGCTTAAGAACTGTATCAGCCTGGCGATTCAGATGGGGGTTGGGAGGAGGGAGGGGGGTTCATGTTTGGGAGTTCGTGTACACCCGTGGCGGATTCATGTCAATGTATGCCAAAACCAGTAGAGTACTGTAAAGTAAAATTTTAAAAAATAAAAAAATAAAAAAAACAATGAGTAGCTCAACTCTTCTCAGAGCAAAGTCATAAGTGAGTCTCATTTTGTGTGAGACCATAAAAAAAAAAAAAGAAACTGTATCAGCTCCCAAAAAGCAATCAATCAGCAAGTCATTATTTACTTAAAAAAAGAAAGAAAGCTCTACACTAGATCACTCCAATTAGACAGTCATTACAGTTATATTTAAAATATCACTTGTTATGCTTCATAAATGAAATATACCTAGATATTAAATTATATATTGGAAAAACTATAAAACTATGATAAAAAGAACTAAACTAAAAAACAGAAAGCTAAGACCAACTAATGCCACTTAATTTGAATAAGAATTAAAATCCTGCCCATTATCTCAGAAAGCAATTACTATAAAGTGAAAATACACATGCAAATATTTTCCAAAGTGCTTTAAAAGCTTAACAATGTATCATATCATAGGTCCAGGAGCAGCTCTGGTCATAATATCCTCAGTAAAGAGGACCCTGTCAGGAATAAAAGAGGAAATGAACTGATAAATTGGTTGGATTTTAAAATTTCATTAAAAAAAATTTTTTAGGTAGCCAGAACCTTTACTGATGTAGAAAATATTTGCCAAGGTTTGCATCTTTCAGTAGTCAGGTGGTGACAGTATTTGGCATAGTTTCAATGAGTATGAGAGAGAGAGAGTGTGTGTGTGTGTGTTTGTGTGTGTGTGTGCACACACGCGCTCAGTGATGTCTGACTCTTTGCGACCCCATGAACTACAATGGAATTTTCCAGGCAAGAATACTGGAGTGGATTACCATTTCCTACTCCAGGGGATCTTCCAACCTCTTGTGTCTCCTGAATTGGCAGGAGGGTTCTTACCACTAACGCCACCTGGGAAGCCCATAGTTTCAGTACTGCTTTCATACGTTACATATTATCATCATAGTCATAGTCATTTGCATTTTTAGTTCAAGACTACATTTTCAGATTTATCTGTGCTCATATATGTAACTCACAGTCACATTTGTAAGTCATAACATCTCAAGAACCACTTCTTTTGCATCTCTGTGCAAAGGTACAAGAATCTCTAAGATACCTATCTAGTGCAATGCTGGCTAGCGTAACATAGTCAGTTTTACCTGATACCGCTAAAATGTTTTCCCAGGATGGTTCTCCCAATTTATATTCTCACCAACAGTGACTGATGATAACAATTTCTCTACACGTTTGCCAACATTTAATATTTTTAGTCTTATAGTTGTGGTTATGGAAAAACCTGTTTTAACTTGCACTTGGTAACTATTAGTGAGAGTGATATGCTTACTAGCCATTTGGTCTCCAGTTCTGTGAAATGCCTACAGTTGCCCTCAATATTTCTATTAGGTTGTCTTCCTTTTTCTTATTGATTTATAGGAATTGTTCACATACGCTAGCTTTTAATCCTTGCAGGATACAGGCTATTTTCACTAATCCTACCTGAAAGCCCAACTACAACAGCTAGATTAGACCATTTTTTCTCATATTACTGAAAGTATGAGAATAGGCGATTCATGACTGACATGTCTAGCTGAGAATGTCATCAACGAACCAGCCTTTTAACCTCCTGCTCTGCCATCCTTAACCAGTACCTTCAGCTTCTTTGTTGCAAGACAGGTGCTGAAGCTCTAGACATTATATCCACATTCCAGGCAAAAGGAAGGGGGAAAAAAAAAAAAGGAAAGAGAAAAACTAGACCCCCATATTCAGGGAGCAAAGCTTTCTTAGAAATTTTTAGCTTAAATTTCATTGCTCACAACTGATGACTTTTGAAGGACATCAGAGAAGACAGTCATTTTTAAATGGGTACAAAATTAGTAAAGTTAGAAAGAATAAACAAGCTAGGCAACTAGTAATGTCTTTCACACATCCATTTAAAACATATTTGTAGCCTTGTCTTTCTTCTGCAGTACACTTCCCTGGTGGCTCAGATGGTAAAGAATATGTCTGCAAAGAAAGGAGACCCGAATTTGATCCCTGAATCAGGAAGATCCCCTGGAGAAGGAAATGGCAACCCACTCCAGTATTCTTGCCTGGAGAATTCCATGGAGAAGCCTGGTGGGCTACATAGTCCATGGGGTCACTTAAGAGTTGGACACAACTGAGTGACAAACACATGTCACATACTTTATGGAGATTTAAATAGAGTGAACTTCTCAATTGTTTTCTTTATCACGTGTACTTTGTTTCCTACTCCCAAACAATGCTTACATCTTCTAAGAATTTTGTTAAAAGACTGACGTTCAACCTTTAAGCCTATCTATAATGCATCTATAATGAATTTGGGGGATGCAGTAACGAAACTTCATTTTTTCCATATAAACAAATAAACATACCAATTCTTTCATCTCTCCACACTGATTGAGACCAAATCTGCAATATAACAAATTCTCTTACACTGGTTTATATGGAGTTTCCAGTTTCTATCAGGTCTAATTATTACTGGCCTAATTATCTATCCTTGCCACAGGAGTGTGGTAAGGCAAGTCTTCCCAATGTTTTAAGATTATTTTGACTATTCTTGAACACCTGCTCATTTCCACATGAATTTTCCAATCAACTGTTCCATAAAAACCTTGCCTGGATTTTGAGTGGGTTTTCACTAAGATTACAGATGTATTCAGGGAAAACTGTGAGGTTTATAATAATAAGCATTGCCATCCACGGACAATGAACAACTCTCCATTCACTTGGCAGCCATTCTTATACATCCTTCCATATTCCATAATTCACCCAATATACATCATGTTCAACTTATTCATAGATATTCTGCATTATTAGGAACTAGGAATAAGATCTTTACATAGCATTTTTAAATTGGCAATCTGTGATTCAACTGAGTTCTGCACACAGATTATATAAACCATGAAAAATAATGTTGATTCTTTTCCAATACTTATATTCATTTTTTTCCTTATCATATTGTATTGTTTGAATTTCAAGAACCACATAAATGACTAAAAGTAATAACTTTTTACTTTGAACTTATAAGACTGTTAAGTACAAAGCCCAATATTATTTTGAAACAATAGGACTTATTCTTGGTTCTTTTTCTATTGTCTTAAGTGTAATGGTTAGTTCATTCCAAGGTTTTTTTTTTTCTTTTCCCATTGAAGATGACAGTAATTTAAAGCTATTAATTTCCGGTTAGAGCTTTGGCGGTCTCTCTCAAATTCTGCTCTGTAGTGCTTTGCTCATTACTATGTTCTAAACAGTCTGTAATTCTAGCTTTTATATTCTCCATGACCCAGGGTGGTTTTCCTCTCCCTATCTGTTGCTTACACATATTCCAAGATGTTACCAACACTGGAGTTTCATTCACAGTTGAATGAAATGACAGCAAAGAGACCAGTGAATTGATTTTCCATGCTAAATATCTCTAGTATATTTGAGAGATGACAATCAACAATTTAGGCTCACTCTGGAAATCAGTCCTCAATATTCACTGGAAGGACTGATGCTGATGCTGAAGCTCCAATACTGTGGCCACCTGATACGAAGCACTGACTCATTGGAAAAGACTGTGATGCTGGGAAAGATTGAAGGCAGGAGGAGAAGGGGACAACAGAGCATGAGATGGCTGGATGGCAGCACTGACTCGATGGATATGAGACTTGAGCAAGCTCTGGGAGTTGGTGATGGACAGGGAAGCTTGGTTTGCTGCAGTCCATGAGGTTGCAAAGAGTTGGACAAGACTAGGCGAATGAACTGAATATATGGCATCAACTAGCCCATCACTGATGAGTATAATCAAAATCGCTCAGACTACTGACGGGATTTCCATAAGCCCCTCGCGATTCAGCTCTCACTGTGCTGCTCACACTCCTGAACAATTTTTGAGCTTACCTCAACCCCTGCCTTTCTCACCCACTGCATGGACTTCAGTGAAGTTGGAAGCAACAGTTAGAACTGGACATGGAACAACAGACTGGTTCCAAACAGGAAAAGGACTACGTCAAGGCTGTACATTGTCACCCTGCTTATTTAACTTATATGCAGAGTACATCATGAGAAACACTGGGCTGGATGAAGCACAAGCTGGAATCAAGATTGCCGGGAGAAATATCAATAACCTCAGATATGTAGATCACACCACCCTTATGGCAGAAAGTGAAGAGGAGCTAAAAAGTCTCTTGATGAAAGTGAAAGAGGAGAGTGAAAAAGTTGGCTTAAAGCTCAACATGCAGAAAACGAAGATCATGGCATCTGGTCCCATCACTTCATGGGAGATAGATGGGGAAACAGTGGAAACAGTGGCAGACTTTATTTTCTTAGGCTCCAAAATCACTGCAGATGGTGACTGCAGGCATGATATTAAAAGTTGCTTAATCCTGGGAAGAAAAGTTATGACCAACCTAGACAGCATATTCAAAAGCAGAGACATTACTTTGCCAACAAAGGTCCGTCTAGTCAAGGCTATGGTTTTGCCAGTGGTCATGTATGGATGTGAGAGTTGGATTGTGAAGAAAGCTGAGCGCCGAAGAATTGATGCTTTTGAACTGTGGTGTTGGAGAAGACTCTTGAGAATCCCTTGGACTGCAAGGAGATCCAACCAGTCCATTCTGAAGGAAATCAGCCTTGGGATTTCTTTGGAGGAGTGATGCTGAAGCTGAAACTCCAGTACTTTGGCCACCTCATGCGAAGAGTTGACTCATTGGAAAAGACCCTGATGCTGGGAGGGATTGGGGGCAGGAGGAGAAGGGGACGACCGAGGATGAGATGGCTGGATGGCATCACGGACTCGATGGACGTGAGTCTGAGTGAACTCCGGGAGATGGTGATGGACAAGGTGGCCTGGCATGCTGCAATTCATGGGGTCGCAAAGAGTCGGACACGACTTAGTGACTGAACTGAACTGAATAATGTTTTAAATTGGAATGTAATTCCTTTATAATCTTGTGTTATTTTCTGCTGTGCAATGAAGTGAACCAGCCATATGCACACCTACATCCTTTCCCTCTTGGACCTCCTTCCCACCCACCCTTTCCCTAGCCCTCTAGATCATCACAGAGCACCAAGTGAACTTCCTGTGCTTTATAGCAACTCCCCACTAGGTATCTATTTTATGCATAGCAGTGTAGACATGTCAGTCTCAATCTTCCAAGTAGTACCCCCCTCCCCTTCCCCCACTGTGTCCACATGTGTGATCTCTGTCAGCTCAGTTCAGTTCAGTCACTCAGTCATGTCCGACTCTCTGTGACCCTACGAATCGCAGCACGCCAGGCCTCCCTGTCCATCACCATCTCCCGGAGTTCACTCAGACTCATGCCCATCGAGTCCATGATGCCATCCAGCCATCTCATCCTCTGTCATCCCCTTCTCCTCCTGCCCCCAATCCCTCCCAGCATCAGAGTCTTTTCCAATGAGTCAACTCTTCGCATGAGGTGGCCAAAGTACTGGAGCTTCAGCTGCAGCATCATTCTTATACCTCCTTTCAATTCCTGCCCTGTGGATAGATTAGTCTGTACCATTTTTCTAGAGTCCATATATATACTTTAATGTATGATATTTGTTTTTCTCTTTCTGACTTACTTCACTCTGTATGACAGAAAAGGTTTTACTGAAAAATTTTTTCTGGATAACATATAGGTAATGTATCTTGGCTAAACACATCATACATTTCAACTATAGCATTGTGTATCTCCAAAGCACCCACAATAGATACTTGGAATGCCACTACCTGAAACATTGAAAAATATAGGTATTTACTCTTGAAGCACTTTGTCAATCATGAGATGACTACAAGTTCTGATTTGTCCTCTGTCATTCTCAAAAATATTCTGATTTAGCACTGCATCATATGGTCATATTAAAGATCCATGAGCTATAGCTTTTAACTGTGTATTATTTAATTAACTAGCTGCTTATCTTAGATTTAGAAGTGATGATTTTCCATGTTTTTTCTCTCAGTGCAAGATATTCATAATGCCTTAACTGCCATGGGTTCTACAGTCAAGTCCCTTCTTCTACACTGCTGTATTTAAAATGGATAGCCACAAGGACCAACTGTATAATACATAGAACTCTGCTTAATGTTATGTGCCAGGGTGGATGGGAGCGGGTTTGGGGGGAGAATGGATACATGTATATGTACAGCTAAGTCCTTTCACTGTTCACCATAAACTACCCCAACATTGTTAATCAGCTGTACCCCAATAAGAAATAAAAGGTTTAAAATTTGGGGAAAAAGAGAGTGATCAAAACTTATCTTTTAACAAATATTTATTTATCTATTTATTTGGCTTTGTTGGGATCCTCCATCTTCATTGCAGATCATGAGATTTTTAGTTGTGGCATATAGGATTTATTTCTCTGACCAAGGCTTGAACCTAGGCCCCCTGCATTGAAATGTGGAGTCTTGGCCTCTGGACCACTAGGTAAGTCCCTCAAACCTTACCTTTGCTATGTGTTTCTTGGGAAGAAAAATTAGCAGCCTCAGCTGGTTCATTTGAGAAAAGATGGACTTAGACTAAGAGACTGTTCTAGGGATATGGGAGGTGATGATGAGAGTTGGGAAGGGACGGGAGTGGAGAGCCTGTTCTGAGTTGCTGCCGCTCCTCATGGACGGCAGGCACACAGAGGCTCGGTATGATGACTGCTGCTTCCTTGGCAGGTGGAGCTGCTTGCTGGCTCAGAGGGATTGGTGACACTGAGTGGCTAAGACCTGCCCGCAGCTTGAACCTACCACTTGGCTTTTAAAGAAATCTTTCTTATTCTGACTTGGATGGACTTGGCCCCCAGGACAAAAGCTGCTTCTGAACCTTTAATTACTGAGGTTTATTTTCTTCTCTGGAAAGAAACATAGACTCCCAAGTTTAATCATCTCTTTGGCAGGTGGCACACAGCTTCCCTGTTAATTAATCTTTAATGTCATTAATTGGCTTGGCTGTGTGATGACAAGGCAAAGAGTAAACACAGTTTGCAAATCAACTGAATTCTCATCTGAAGCAGCATTTTGTTTGCAGGGTGAATAAAAACAATGACATGCCTTTCACTGACTGGACTTCCAGTGCCTGGATGATAAAACTATTGAACCAAAAAAAAAAAAAAAAAAAAAAAAAACAAACCTCAGAAAGCTATCTCTGTGGCAGATGTGCTAATTGAAAGTTTTCTTTGGCACCAGTCCCCTGCCCCTTGAAAACTGTCTCAGCGGTGTGTTATGGATTAGAGGTGAGGCTGGAAAGCCAGTATTGTAACAGCATGGTTTCTCTACACTTCCACGTATTTCTCTTCATATTGATTTTGCCTCCATGGCTTCCCAGGTGGTGAAGTGGTAAAGAATCTGCCTCCCCATGTAGGAGATAGGAATTTGATCCCTGAGTTGGGAAGATCCCCTGGTGAAGGAAATGGTAATCCACTCTAGTATTCTTGCCTGGAGGATTCCATGGACAGAGGAGCCTGGTAGGCTATATAGTCCATGGGGTTGCAAAGAGTTGGACATGACCGAGCACCACGCATGCAAGTGCATTATGCTACTATGGTCTACTTTAAATCAAATCTCCATTCCAAGTAGATTCAGTGATGAGCCATTCGGTTGGGGTCACCTGCTGTCCTTACACCCATGGTAGAGACAAAAATCCATATAAAGTGACGGCTGTGGGCTAGCTTGGGTCAGCATCCCCTGGGAGGGATTAGAAATGCAAAACCTTAAGCACCACCCCCAAATGACTGAATTGGAAACTTAAGAGCTGCAGCCAGAATTTGTGTTGTAAGGAGCTTTCCGCACTCAGCCTGTGCTCAGTTGCGTCCCACCCTTTGTGACCCCATGGACTGTAGCCCTCCAGGCTCCCTTGCCCATGGGTTTCTCCAGGCAAGAATACTGGGGTGGGTTGCCATATCCTCCTCCAGGGGATCTTCTTGACCCAGGGATCAAACCCATGATTTCTGCATTGCAAGGGGATCCTTTAGTACATTCAAATGTGGTTGGCTTCTGGGAATTACTGGTACAGAGCATCTCTGTATCCAGTTCATGTAAGCAGAAGGGCATTGCTCGCTTTCCTCACTGAAGGAACTCAATGAGGAAAAATGTAAGAGATGACTTGTTTTAATGGGGTGACTCCACTTGACTTCCTGGTAAAATGTTGTGAGAAGTAAATTGCTTTTTCCTGGCCTCAAAAGCCCCTGTAACACTTGGCCCTGAGCAGTTTCTGACCTCTGAGAGTGGAAGTGGCCATTTCAATTTCTTCATTTTCTGATGTCGTTCCTAGTTTACGGAGGGAAATGATTAGGGCAGGGAAGCTGGCCTCTAGGAGGACGCAGAAGACAAGCGGCTCCACACGATGGAGAAAATACTCCAGACAGAGCACAGCACTATGCTGAGGAAAGGAAAGGAAATTCATGCTGATTTTGGAGAACTGTAATTCTGGGACCTGTGTGAGAGACAGCAAAGATGGTGGGAGTGGGGCCTTGCTGACTTGTCGGAAAGGAACTGAGCTCTTGCCCCCGGCTGGGAGGAGGCGACTCCTGCGTCTCCCTCTCTCTGGGGTGGCCTTGACCAAGTCTTGAAAGGGAGCAGACAGAATGTCCAGGAGAACCAAGCCTTCCCCCAGGTGAGGAAGCCAAGCCTCTGAATTTTCCTTAATGCTCTGACAGTCTTCCCTCAAATCCTTTCCCAGACTTGCCGATCCCTGTTAAAATTTGCATCTTTGCAAATATCCCAGGACTCAAAGCCAGTGTCACATTTGAAATCAGAGAGCAGCAGTCTGTAAGAAATAGGACTTATATTTCAGGATTTCGACTGGCAGGGATAGGAGCTGTGTAGTTTCCTTTATTATATTTTGCTGATGGAGAAGCTTGGGCATAAGAACTAATTCCAGCATTTATCTATTCCTCGTAACTTATTAGGGAGTTGAGGACTATTTTGGACTGCTGAGGAAATTATATGACAAGTTAGTAACAAATGAAAATCGTCATGATTAGCTTTCTTCTATACTGTTAAATTTTAAATCCTGAAATTTTTCTTCTTTCCCTTCCCCTCTTTTTCTTTTCTCTTTCTTCTCCCTGTTCTTCCTTTTTCTTCTTTTAGTTGCAAAAATCTTTGCATGAATACAGATGGGTAAAAATAAGGCCTTTATATTACTCTCTGCCGGGGGCCAGTGTGAGGAACTCCACTCATGGCAAAGGTCATGAGGAAGGAAGCTTGGCATACGCAAGGGCGTGATCAAGCCTCAGGAAACCCCCTGTTCCCGAGCATCTACCCCCAAAACCAGAGTACTTTAAGGAGGGCTCTCCCCCATAACCATTTCTGTCGGAGAAGGAGCTAACTTGCAGCTCCAGTTAATAAAAATTCCTGGGCGTGACAAGAGTGTTTCAGCTTACAAACTCTGAAGGTTCTCTGGCCGACTGATCAGGTTTGTCCGGCCGCATGTGCTTGTTTACAGCCTCCCAATTGTGAGAGGCATGGGATGCTTTAAAACTTTCTAAATACAGACTCTTTTGAGAAGTTAGAAAATTATTAGTATAGTATAGTGGGTTGATTAGAAATTGTATTAGTGAAGAGTTTTTTCATTTGTCGTGCCAATAATTACTGCTAATTCCCTGCCCTGGGTGTGACAAGGGTGTCTCAGGTCAAACCTCTCTGCTGACAGACTAGCTTGTGTGACAACCTCTCAACCAAAAACAGCACAGAGAGTTTGGAGTATTAGCATAGGGCTTTTCTCATTGTTGAGTCAATGATTGCCGCCAGGCCTCCATATCCTTAGGCATCTGGGAATATATTAATCAATGTATTTGGAATAAAGAAAAGGAAATATAGTNTTTTTTTTTCTAAAAGAAAACCAACCAACCAACTCTCATGAAACAGGGAATAACCTTTAAAAATGGTAATAATAAGAGCATCAATGACTCTGATGCTGGGAGGGATTGGGGGCAGGAGGAGAAGGGGACGACTGAGGATGAGATGGCTGGATGGCATCACGGACTCGATGGACGTGAGTCTGAGTGAACTCCGGGAGATGGTGATGGACAGGGAGGCCTGGCGTGCTGCGATTCACGGGGTCGCAAAGAGTCGGACACGACTGAGCGACTGAACTGAACTGAAGAGCATCAGCTAATATGTCCACGCACCATGCATTCTACTGAGAGTTTTTGCATACACCAATGGGCAAATAAGCAGGACCACTACCCAAAGCACTCATGTCAACTATGAGCACACAACAACTTATTAATGCTTTAATAATCAAGTTCCCAGACTAGATTGAGAGGTCTCTGATGTCTTATTACAGCTAATATCCCAAATATCTACTGCTGCAATTACTTTACTTAACAGACATTAAAGGCCTATAATGCAACAGAAATTATAATAAGCACTAGATACTCAACCCAACTAATCTCAGGACTTCTCTGAGAAAGTGATATTTCAGATGATACCCAAGAATGAGAAAAAGCCAGCTTGTAGGATTTTCAGTTCCTATCCTCAACTTATATCCTCTGCTCATGTCCAACAGTAAATCATCTCCTTCTGAATACACTTCTGTTTGGATTCAAAGCCATCTTGGAATTCTCCAGTTTCTTGGTCTACTTTCTCTATATCCTAAAATGAGATATTTTTCTAAAACCTCAATCCAAGTCATTTCCTTCTCCATTTCCTTCTCCACTGGTGGTCTTATTCTACTCTGCTTATCTCAACTTTGTTTTATTTTGAAAGCCTTATGCTTTTTTGATTGCTTTCACATAAATTATCTAATTAAGAGGCAATATGATATAGTGGTTAAGACTGTAGGCTCAGCAGTTAAACACCTACAAGTTCCAACTCCACCTTTGCTATGATTTTAGCTGCCTCTCTATGTCCGTTTCCCACCCCCACCCCCACCCATATGATAGGGATAAGTATCTAATTCCTACTTGTTTTGAAGATTACATAAGATACTGTACATAGTAAGTAGCATTATACCACAGTTAGAGATATTAAAATTATTAATTATTAACCAACATTCTAAAGAACTTAAGGAGTTTTTTAAAAGTTCAAGGTAAGACACCCATTATTTCTAATGGAGATTGCCCAAACGTACATTTCTGACCTTAATCAATCACTAGAGTCACAATATCAAACCACTGACGCATGCTCCTCTCCACCTGGATGCTCTCTAGCGGCTTTGTCAAAAATCAGTCATCTTCCCGCAAAGTCAACCCATTCTTAGGCTTTCACTTCTAACTCCACCTTCTCCTTCACTCATGTTTGTCATCATCAGAACATGCCATTTATTCCTTGCAAAGGTCAGTAGCCTCATCCCTTTGTCTTCATTCCCACAGCCAACCCTCTCTTCAAGCCCTCTAGGTTGTGGAAATACTGTATAAGCAGCAATGTAGCTCACAGCCAGAACACCACTGTGAGTAGAAGCTGAACCTGAGCTGACCTCTCGATTGACTTCCCTGGCAGCAATCTTGGCATATTTCATACGGTATGTAGTTCATGAGAGCTAAAGGAGACCTAAATATAAGACTTTCCTTTAACAGCACACACACACACACACACACACACACAAATTATCATAAGATGAATCAAAGCTGTGCAAAGTCAGCTAAAAGGTACCAAACAAACAGCCCCCAGGTCACTAAGACTTGAGTATGACAAGTCTTGACAAAGCAAAATGAATTCAGAGGGAGACTGTATGTGATCAGACTGACCCACATACTTAGTCCCTCCTAGCTAGAATAGCTTTATTGTGAGGATGGATGAGCGCAGGGACTGGATCCATTCTGTTGACACTGTATGAGTAAGACAGCATCTAGCCCAGGAACAGGAAGGTTAACAGATACAGAAAATATTAATGAATTCCCTGTAAGCCTTCTCTTATCATTATAACCAACCTTCCAGTTCTTTCTCCACACTCACGACCAACAAGTAGAAACTCACATTAGACATAATGATCCAAATTACTCCTCTTGTCCATTATATTTCCTTCTATAAGTTAATAAATTGGCATTCTCATAATCCAGAACCTCCCATCTCTTAAAAAAAAGTTCACTATTTACTCGTTTGTAGGTACTAGGTTTGGGATTTTTAGTTTTCTTGCTTGGCCAGGGGAAGGAAGAAAAGCCTGGTTCCTCCTTCCCAAGCCCCGTTTTATAAACAAGATACTGACTGACAAGATCAAATTTGTTTCCCTAAGGCAGAGGATCAAACTCTAAGCTAAAGAGAACTGAACAACATAAATGTCATGCCATGAGGGAGGCCCTGTGCATCAATAAACTTGTTTCTTTTGGTGTTTAACACGAATGCAGGCCTTTCACACAAACCACCCAGCACATCTCTGCCAAGTCCTATTCATCTTTTATAAATCTTATTTACATCTTGCCACAGTTTAGCAGCTACAATGGATCCCTACTGTCTTTCAGATCAAATGTTAACTCCTCCCGTTGCATTGAAGGCCTCTCCCGGTCCTCTGGCCAGTCTGGCCTGTCTGCTGCATTCAGCCCAGTCTCAGCGCAGGTTGTACCCCTTTCACCTCCATTCTTCTCTGCTCCTCCCTTATAATCTGATTTATAAACGCTTCCCAAACCTCCTCCCTTACTATCAGTTCCTTTAGATACCTTATGTAACACATAATGCTGGTCTTAAAATTACTATCAGACTTCCCTGGTGGCCCAATGGATGGAATCTGCCTGCCAGCACAGGGGACTCAGGTTTGATCCCTGGTCCAGGAAGATTCCACCTGCCGCAGAGGAACCCAGCCTGTGCACCGCAACTCCTGAAGCCCAAGCTCCTGGAGCCTGTGCTCCACAACACACAGGCGCCACCACGGCGTTAAGTCCACAAAATACAACAGAGCTGCTCCTGCTCAGCGCAACTAAAGAAAAGCCCAGGAGCAGCAAAGAAGAACGACCCAATGCAGCCAAAATGGAATATGTAATTTTTTTTATTACTGTCTTATTTTATCTAATTAGCTCATTGTTAATGCATAAGTTCAAGTATAAGAATTCTTATCGCTTTTATATCCCTCATTCGAAGTACATAGGGGCTAAAACACATAGGAAAAATGCATGTGTTCCTAATGAATTAAAATACTTGATAATAACCGAATTCTAAAAAGTTAAATTTCTTGTCTGTATCAGGTTTGGGTTTGAAATTTAGTTTTTCTTCCCTCTGTAAGCCAGAACCAGTAGGTGTAAATGAATTTTTTAAATCTGAGATACACTTAACGTGAAGGCCTACAATGCAGATTCTCATCTAAGTGTGTATCACTTACATTCAGGTATGTATTTTAATACAACAAAAGTTGACAATAAGGCAAATACACTGCCTCCTTTCCACACAGCCAGGCTATAACCATCATAGCTCCCTCTGGAACATGACACTGCGTCTGAGCAGGCTGTTGCCTAGGAAGTCAAACAATTATCACCCATTACCTCACAAACCTGCAGAGATGCAAATGTTTGCCAAAAAGATACAAGGCCAATGGTGAATGGCCAATGACTAATAGTGGCTCCATGAGCCAAACGTCACAGCAGAAGGACTGGTATCACTCTGAGAAGTTTACGTGGACGCTGTTACGTCAGCAAAGCTGAAATTCCAATGTTTATCTCAAGATAATACTTCACTAAGGACAGCACATTGTTCATACTTTTAAAATAAATGGAGCATAATCTCTGGGGACCATTAGCCCTTATTTTGTTTCCAGGCCCTATAGTGACCAATCATTTGTCCATCAGATCAGGAAACCATGTAATACAACTCTGACAAGTTCTCATAATAATTGTTTACAACAGCTGTGTCTATACATGCAATTTCCTGGGTAAATGTACATTTAATATCGTCATTGCCTTCAGATAGTCCTCAAAATGGGAAAACATCAGCTTATTAAGCCTCCCAACAACAACAACCAAAAAACCATTCATTCAACAAAAAAAGTACAAAGTTCCGAACCTAAGAATTAGAAATTTAATGATGCCCATGATCTTGAGTTCCTTAAAAATTTAACGAAGAACTACCTAAAAAGCATGTTTCTAAGAGTCTCATATTTCAAGGCCAATTCAACTTTCTGCTGAGTTTTGAACAGTCTATCTAAAACTGGCAGGATATGAAGCATTTCCAAGGAAGGCAAAGTGAAACCTCTACATTGTTTATGTCATACATGCGTAAGCAAAATACAAGCATCCACCATGTTGTATATTTATTTGGTGGGTGTTGAGATAACTTCAAAAGATCGGACAAAAAAACTGGTAAGGGCAAACAGAAAGCCAGCATTCCAACATGTTTTTATAAATCAGGTATCTGAGTTTAAAAACTCTTATTCACGAAGTAAATTTATCCTTCATTACTATCCTGAAAAGAGATCATATCAAATCACCAACTCATGTAACCAGTCCCTCTAGAGCAACATCAGACTTATTGACACCTTTGGAAAATTAACAATCCTTTTAAAAGAGAAAAAGCAATTATGAGGCCCCTAAGAAAAGTAAAAGCAAACAAGTCCTCCGTGAAAGGCACAGCACGGCTTTCTGTTCTGTGAGCAGCACTCATTTCCCCCTTCTGAGCTTACCCTTCCGAGCCATGTGCTATTTGCCACTAATGGATTGCGTCATCCCTCAGTGACGCTTTTGCTCTCTAGAGAATAAAGCAATGAAGTAAAAATATCTCATTGTCTGATGCTCATGACTTAGCAGACTACACACGTTGACTCTACTGATCTATTATTTAAAAAGGGAAAATATTAACTATAAATGTATGATGGACTCTTCATGTCTGATCCAGTACTCTGAACATTAAAACATTATCTCATCTAAAGTCCATGTCCCTTCTCAAAGTCACCCTCAGACAAATGAATTTTTTATGTCTCCATAATCAGAAAAACAGGAAAGAAGATCATGCAGTCTCTAAATCATACACCAAATTATCCAGAGGGATCGAACCCAGGTCTCCCACATTGCAGGCAGATTCTTTACCATATGAGTCATCAGGGAAGCTCAAATTATCCAAATCAGATACTAAATTATATCAGTTTCATGGAAAAGTCTTCGGGGTACATTACCTACTACAGATAAAGACATACTTACATATATATTTTTATCTTCATTACTGCTCTCCAATCATCCTTGAGTAATCAGATGACTCAAATATTATAATAATTATTGAGAGTAAGTTTCTCGCTCTGAAATAATCTGCACTTGTCAGGTCTTTATTCCTCGTGGCCCCACTTCTCTATTCATCTGAAAAAAGTCTTGTCACATTTGTGAACGCTAGAATTACTGAGAAAACACCATAATGACTGCTCAACTTGGCTGAAGAGGACTGCAAAGCAGAAAGAGATCTCCTTGTCAGGAGGAGCAAGCTCTCCCTGGAAGTTTTGAGGATCAGTTGTTTTTGTTGCTGCTGCTGTTTGATGCATTCAGTCAAGTCCGATCTTTGTGACCCCGTGGACTGTAGCCTGCCAGACTCTTCAGTCCATGGAATTTCTCCAGGCAAGAATACTGGAATGGATTGCCATTTCCTCCTCCAGGGGATCTTCCCCACCCAGATAGGGTCTGGGCCAAACTGGCATCTCTTCCATCTCCTGCATTGGCAGGCGGATTCTTTAACACTGCACCACCTGGGAAGCCCTTAGTTGCTTTTATCAAAGAGCAAACGTTTCAACCTTCCAATCAGTATTCTCAAATGAGAATATTAAAAGGAAAAAGAAAATCCTAAATATTACATATTTACATGGCAATTTTCCTCCCTAGAAGTTTTCCTTTCCAAAATTCTGATAAGGGCATATAAAACTTTATCTCCTAAAGATTTACTTCCCTCTTTGGTGGTCTATATTTGGGAAAAGCATCTAGTGAATGCTGAGGACTATTGTTTAGGACTGAAAAAGCTTAAAAGTTTAGTGTTTACTTTGCCAAAATCTGAAAATATCACTGTACCCCACTCCTCACGAGCATCTGTGTAAAGGCATTTTAATAAATTCTACTAATCAAATTCTAAAGAGTCACCTGGGTAAATAGCACATTAATCACATTTTTCAAACTTTAAATTTACATTCTATAATTTCATTCTATGCAAATTGCTTAAACATACAGAAAGGATTAGTTATCATAGCTCTATTTTTAAACTGCCAAATTAATTCTAAAAGTTAAAAGGGCATTTCCTTCCATGGAATCCTGACTGTGAGTCCCATGTCAAAGAACGACTTAGATTTTATACATTTACTCTGGAAAATCTGAGATGCCTGTCAAATTACAAAGCAAGTGCATAAACATTCCAGTGACATTTAACTGCTACCAAACTGCTGAAAGTTGATCTTTAATAGGCCACAGCTGTTGGTGGCCACACTGCCTAAAAGTCTGAACCAAGCTTTGACTGTTCGGAGCCCTTTATCCAACAATGAAATCCTCAGGGGAGGATTTGCTTTGTTTTGTTTTTCCCACAGAGCACCCGGAACCCAGTGAGGAGAACATGTGGACTGCAGTCATCGACAAATACACACACACACACACACAACATGTGGACTGCAGCCATCCACACACACACACTATTCAGAACCACTGTTTGTGGTTCCTCAACCACCTTAACAAAAACTATTTCTCCCTTAACTAAACAGCCAGGAGTTACTTGCATAACACTCTGCTATATCTCATATCAACAGAAAGCGGAAAGTAAGTGGCAAGTAATTTGTTTTCTATAAGCTTTTTTTTGTATAGCAATAACATCAGAGTAAAATATACAGCCTCCCCTGCATATCTTAGACACACAGATATCAACAGTATCGCTTTAAAATGCACTGCCTTTCTAAATAGGCAATTTCTCAAGCACTTACCTCAGTGGTCAATAATTTTCTTACTCTGGATCATTTATACAATGACTCTACCAGACTCATAAAAATGCACTTGGAGTCAAATACAATCACATGTATATAGCAACAGCTGCTAATAAGTTAAATGACATCCTTTGCCTAGAGGCACCAAATGCTCTGATTCAAGTTTACAAAGAGTGATAGAGAACATTGAAATGTAGCATCGTGTTGAATACCTACTGGACAACTCAAAAACAAAAAAAAAAGGCAAAAATGATTGAACTGTCAGTGTAAGTACTTCAAAAGCAGAATTATCCAACTGTTCATTTAGACTACTAGGTAGAAAAGTAGAAAAGCAAGTAAGATGAGAAAGTATGCAAAGATCAAACAAAGAAGGTACCAGGGTTAAACAAATTTTAACCAACGACAATGAACAAAATAAATTCATTCCACAGAGCTGACGAGGTAACCAAAGTGGCTCCAAAATAATCGACAACGCAGGCAGCAAATTCAACATGCTGCGCCAATACGCAGGTTGCAGGAACAGATGCTCAGTTCTAAGCATTAGAATCATCTGCTTTAATTCATTGGAGATCTTACTAGTCACAGATTAAATCCCACTTATGGCCAATGTCAAACTTTCTAATTTCTTCATTCAGTTCTTCCATTATAAGAATTACCACAAAAAAAAAAAGAAAATAATTTATAAACATACTGAAAATTCAGTAGAATTATAAATATTTATAATCAAAAGAGTGAAGAATCCAACCCATAAGTTATTAATTACATTAGCTCTAAAACGAACCATGGAAATTATGGATGTATTCTCCAGAATTCTGACAATGATGGTCTAATGATACATCTTCTATCTCAACCTTTCTCCAACTCTGAAGGCAGCATTTAATAAAATATACCAATGAGAATCAGAAAAAAAAAAATCCTATTTTAATATTCACATTGAAAGGTCTATTTGTCCTGTCCAACTCTATGTGACCCCACGGACTGTAGCCCACCAGGCTCCTCTGTCCATGGGATTCCCAGCAAGAATACTGGAGTGGGTTGCCATTTCCTACTCCACAGGATCTTCTTGATCCAGGGATTGAATCTGCATATGATTTCTTGAGGAAGAAGAGGGCGTAACCACATCCACAAATGACAAGGTCATTGACCCCAAGAGAATAATGTGTACAGGGGAAGAGGAAACCAGCATCTGTTTAAACCATACAGCAAATCTCAAAATGGCTTCAACTCTGAGAAAGATGTCCCTAAAAACACATCTGAGAAAGAAAAGCCCTCAAAGAAATGTAGACCAGATAAACTCATGATCAAACGGTTTTGAATATGTGATCACATTAGGAACAACAGGAGAGGCGGTGCCTTAGGATAGCACTATGAAGTCTTGCTTAAAGAGAGCTGAGCACCAGCAGTTTAGAAAGCTGTGGAAGAGCACAAGGGATTTATCCTTCGTTTCCTTTTACGCATCAAAATACACTAGTGTTCATCTCCTTTCAGCTCCTGAGAGTGTAAGGGGAATAAAGAAAGTAATCTGGGATCCTCTGAAGAAACTGCTTAGCTACCTTCATTTTTTTCCTCTCATGCTTCAAAAACTGGCTTACACAGATTACAGAGTCTCAATGGGCCCAAAGTAAAAACTCATCAATGGAAGTATCCACTTTACAAAGTACATTCAGATTCATACTTCAGTCTCAAGGACCAGTAGTGAGGCAGCACAACCCCTCAACTCAGCTGGTCCTCTTGCCAGGCTAACTGGCCCAAGGCAAGGACTCTGGTCCTGAACTTTAAAACCCAAGTTCTGTTTACTTAATATCACTTAAGATCCCAAAGCACAAAGAATTTGTATTTGTGAGGAACTGTATGGAAGAGGATGTTTTCTTATCTACTAGCCAGGGCAAAATAATAACAGTAAGGCAACAACCTAACATTACCAATATTGAAGTAAGTATCATCATCACCATGCTTGGTCATTCAGTCATGTCCGACTCTTTGCGACCACGTGGACTGGCAGCCCTCCAGGTTCCTGCGTCCATGGGCTTCTCCAGTTAAGAATACTGGAGTGGGCTGCCATTTCAATCGTGGCTTCCATATTCATATTAGATTTAAAAGTCAAGGTCTAACTACTCAACAACTACAACAGCAAAAAATTAAAAATAGGCAAAGGTATGGAATGGAAAATTCTCCAAAGATGCTCAACATCACTCAGTCCTTAGGGAAATGCAAGTTAAAACTACACTGAGACCCATTAGTATGGCAGTTATAATCTTTTTTAATGGAAAAAAATATAAACAGAAAAGGATGCGGAGAAATTGAACCCTTTGAGAATTGTTAGTGAGGGCATGTAAAATGGTACAGTCACTGGAGAAAAACAGTGTGATGGTTCCTCAAAAGTTTTAAGAATTACCGCCTGACTCAGCAAGTCTTGAGGTATACGCCCAAAACAACTGAAAACAAGGACTCAAACAAATATCTGCATCTAAATATTCACAGCAGTATTAGACATGATAGCCAACGGGTAGAAAGAACACAAATGTCCATCGATCAATTAATGGATAAATAAAATGTGGCATAATTTCTAGAATAAAATTGCAGCCTTAAAACAGAGTGGAATTCTGTCACGTGACACAACACAGATGAACTCTGAAAACAGGCTAAGTGGAATAAGCCAGGCACAAAAAAGACAAATCTTGTATGATTCCACACACATGAAGCACCTAGAACAGGCAAACTCAGAGACAAAGCAGAGTAAGCGTACCCTGGGGCTAGGAAAAGGGGAGGAGGAGGAGCTACTGTTTAATGAATATGGAGACACTGGGAAGATTCAAGAGTTCCAGAAATACATGGCAGTGATTCTGACAAGATCGCGAATACACTCAATGCTACTGAATTACACACTAAGAAGTGGTTACAGTGGTAAATTTATGTACCTTTTTGTGTATTTTAATGTATACTTTACCACAATAAAAACTCAAGGGCTAAATTTATACTCAGCAACCATTACTTGAAGACATAAGCACAGAAAGGACTCATACCATCAAATCACCCCCTAATGAATATGGGGAACCATAAAGCCAGATTTCCAGCTTCTGAATACAAGTCAGGATTAATACTGTTGCAAACTGACACTAGAGTCATAGTTTCCCAAATAAATAAGAATATTACTTATGGTTTCATATCTATCAGAAACAAACTGTGAATCTGACATCTGAAGTGAATGAACATGATGGGGGTGGGTGGTATATACTCTTAACTCATTAAAAACGAGAAAGTAAAAAAATGAAGCTCAGAGTTACTTTTCCAAAACCATACCACTGGTTAATGATAATATAAAGACTAGAACAAGTCAGGTGTCCCATCTATAGTGCTCTTTCTACACTTGGTTTAGCTTATTTTACTCATCCTCCCTCTCAAGATATGGATAAGCATTCATTTAAAATAAGGTTATTCAAATGTCCTGAAAATTATGCTTCACTCTTACACCCTGTAACCTTTAAATCTACCTCCCTTAACTGAAAGCACTTCATTCCCATACTCCTGATCACTAATGAATTAAGCTGGCACATTTTTCTATGGGAGAGGGGAGCGGTGTTTCAAAAGAACAAAGACAACTAATAACTTCAAACACTGAAAAATGGAAAGCCAATATGCCTGAAAGCTGAAGGGTATCACTTTGCTAATAGGAAAAAGGCACAAAAGATTTTTCACACCTAACTGCCTGACGACAAAAGGGCAGTCATTCACGTAGGCCACATCCAGAATCAAAATGTACCTGCACAGTTTAAGGATCCCACAAGTTCGGAAGTTCTCAGTTGAGAAGACAAAGTTCAAGAAATTCTTTGAAAGAAGAGCCAGAGACCTCTTTTAAAAAAAAAAAAAAAAAAAAAACACTCATATTTGGAAAGATATTTGCTCATACCTTGAGAGAGAAATTCAAGACTATTCAAGAAGGCAACACCCAGTACCAAGAACAAACCCAGAGAAAATAGTATGCCACTGAGACGCTTTTGCAAAACCTCACAGGTAGATAAAGGTACAATATCTCATTACAGCCACTAAACATGGAAAGTCACAGAGCTCTCTTGTCCTCATCATTCCATAGACCGTTCAGTCAACCCCACAGCTACATCCCCTTCTTAGATCTGGGGCCTAAACTTGAGAAAAGCTTCACAGGTCACCTGTTCCTCCCCACAGCACATAAACACTTTGACCTTCAGAACAAAGCCACCAAATTATGATCTTCCTAACTGTGAAGTCGCTCGGTCGTGTCCGACTCTTTGAGACCCACATGGACTGTAACCTATCAGGCTCCTCTGTCCATGAGATTTTCCAGGCAAGCGTACTGGAGTGGATTGCCATTGCCTTCTCCAGAGGCTCTTCCCGACCCAAGGATCGAACCCGGGTCTCCCGCAATGCGGGCAGACGCTTTACCGTCTGAGCCACCATGAAATCAGTAAAATTTACTGAATTCTTCTATGATAGATGTTATAGGAAACACAGGAAAAACAAAGACATTAATGACCTGTTCCTTATTATCAAGAAATTTATGATCCAGTGAAAAATAAAAGATGTTTACCACCCTTAAGAAAAAACAAAAGATATTTACCAGTAAAAAAAGACTACAAACACCACAGATGGACTTGAATTGGGATAAAACCCATCTGAGCTCAAACCTAAGCCTTGACCCTTTCATGAGATGGTTGGATGGCATCACCGACTTGATGGACATGAGTCTGAGCAAGCTCCAGGAGTTGGTGATGGACAGCGAAGCCTGGCACGCTGCGGTCCACGAGATCGCAAAGAGTTGGACACGACTGAGCGACTGACCAGAACTGATACCTCAGTCTCTTCTTTCTGTAAGTGGTTAACAATACCTACCCTGTCGTGTGGTTGTACGGTAAAACTGAAAGAAGCACTGAGTTAACTAGTTGACTAGTGTTCACAGTTCTTCAACTAGTAAGCACTAGTAAGTAAGCACTCAAAGGTCAATAATGTCATTGTTAATTATTATGAACACAGAAGCACAAATGCTGCCATGAGACAATAAATAGCGCTAAAGATTGGAGGCCGGAACAGATTCTCTAACTGAGGTGATCAGAGAAAGTCTGAGAGAAATGCTAGAATGAGCTGCATCTTAGGAAAAGATCTTGAGAAAAGTGAACAAAGAAACCTGAAATAAAACCCGGGTCTGAGGCTGATTTGTTGTTTGGCCTGGGTGGTGGCAGTAATTGAACATTTCAGAGTCTTAGTTTCTTTATCTACAAATTAAAGATCTGAATCAACTGAGCGCTAAAATATTCTGAAACAAAGATTATATGATTTGGTGTAGGAACCAATGGGCAAAATGAAAGTCTAGGTACCGTTTATGGAATTTTCTTTTAAAAAGTCAGATATGTGACTGTACAAAAGACAGGGAAGAATCCTCTGGCCAGAGCATAAGATCCAAAGAAGGAGGGTGGAGGGGTTGAAAAACTGCTAATCTCAACTTCGCTTACAGCAGGAGGGAACTACTAGAGGGGCCTGAGCAGGAGAGCAGCCTGAGAACAACGAAGAGTAAACGAACACGGGAAAGGAAAGGACAGAACACACTGGAAATTGGAGATTAAGGGTAAAAAATCCCATTAGGAGACTGAAGGTGTCAGCAGCTCAGTCGTGTCCGAATCTTTGCGACCCCACGGACTGTAGTCCATCAGGCTTCTCTGTCCATGGGTTTCTCCAGGCAAGAAGACTGGAGTGGGCAGCCGTTCCCTTTTCCAGGGGATCTTCTCAACCTAGGGATCGAAGCTGGGTTTCCCACAATGCAGGTGGATTCTTTACCATCTGAGCCCCCAGGAAGTCCTTAACTAGGAGACTAAATACATGGAATTCAATGATTCTGGGTGGAGAGACAGAAAATGGCAGCCACTGAAAGGATTTATAACTCCCTGAGTTCTTGCCTCATCTTTAACTAGAAGTATTGGGCTAATTAAAGTAAAACAAAACGTTTATTTCTTTCAACTCTACAATTCGAGGATTCAAAGATTCTAATACAATTGATCTCTGCTGGAGCCCAGGGTTTTTCTTCTACAGGTCCCTGGGCGACGTTAATGTACAGCCAAGGTTGAGAACCACTGTCTAGAAAAAGGGAAAACAGACACAGAACAGGTAAGCAGTTAAATCTTAGAAGGCTATCTCTGAGACAGCCAAAAGTGATGGAAACAGGACTCTAGGGTGCAACTTGGAGCTTCCTTATCCACAGAATAAAAGGAGGCTATCCTTTCCACTGCGGGGCAGGAAAGAGGAAAGGATGGGTAAGTCAGTGCTGGATAGAAAAGCAGTTGCTACCAGCTGACCATCTTCATCTTCTCCATATAAGAATCTGTTTCAAATTCTCTATATGTCAATTCACATTACTACTGGCATTTCAGAGTTTTCTCTACCTTAGATTATCAAACTCAGTCAAAATACTCACTTCTTCCAAAACAAGCAAAATATTTAATAGTATAAACTCTATTAAAACTTTAATTTCAAAAAAACCCTTTAATTTCACCTACTGGTCTTCATTCAATCCACAAACATCTATATAATGCTTTCCTCTATGTCATTCACTGGGAATACACAAGTAATATAGGGTTGCTGCCCAGGAAAAATTTATATAATAAGAAAAACTGACCTTTTTAGGATTTTGAAATCCAACCTGGTAATGGCCAACAGATTTCTTGGGAGAGACAGGAAAAAGAGATATTATTAACTGTACTTGTGGAAATTAGAAAAGACTTCACAGAAAATGTGACATATGAGCTGTACCTTGGAAGAAATGACTCACTTTCACACAGGGACCAGGGTTTAAAAGAACTGTCTCTTAAGAATATAAACGCTCGTCATTTTTTAAAAACTTAAAAAATATCAGGTTCAACTATTAAGTATCATGACTTCCTTTTTTCAAAAATGTTATTCATCTTTATACTTTAAAATGCCAAAATATTTAAAGATAATATTCATGGAAAAGAATCTTCAATAATTTCCAGTAGACATTTCAGAGAAGAGTAATGACTTTATCATTATATTCTTTAAAAATACTTGTGTAAAAGCAAAACATATACAAATAGACACAAAACAAAACATCAATAAAAATGTATGTCCGTTGATGCTGTTTAGTCACTGAGTCCTGTCAGACTCTTTTACGACCCCATGGACTGCAGCCTCCCAGGATCCTCTGTCCATGGGATCTCCTAAGCAAGAATACTGGAATGGGTTGCCGTTTCTTTCCGCAAGGGATCTTCCCCGCCCAGGGATGGAACCCACATTTCCTGCATGAGCTGGCAGATTCCTTACCACTGAGCCACCAGGGATAGCCACAGGAATAGGAGGTGTGTGGAGGGTAGATTTTAAAATACACACACACACACTTTTTATTTTGTATTGGAGTACAGCCGATTAACAATGTTGTGACAGTTTCAGGTGAACCGGAAAGGGACTCAGCCACACATATTTTCATTTTGACATTTTCTTTTTATTTCTAATTTACCAGACTTCAATTTTTTTTTTTACTTCAGCAATTTAATCATACATACTCCATATAAGATATCTCAAATCCAGTTACAGTGGTGGAGAAAATAACTAAATCTAAATACATACACTGGGTATTTCTCATGCAAGCCTCTATGGTCTTATACAGACAATCCAGTATAGATTACAACTGCACTAATTCACAATTCATTAATATTATGAATGAGAAGAAATGTATCAAATTCTTCCAGTTGCTCACACCATCTAGAAAATTCACAGAATGAACTTAATTTACTAGATATAACAATATTCATAGTTTCTGCAATTAAAGCAACTTAACACATTTTTAAAGGACTGGCTTTCTTTGAAAAAGTTAATGATCTTCTCATACATATAAAAATGATCTTAGAGGGCTCTTGTACAAACCAACCATGCCTAGCACTGAAAAGAAATATTTCTAACTAAAATACAGTATAGTCTTTTATTTACATAAAAACTAAACTCATTGATGAATAAATCCATAATACTTCTTTCTAGGAGAAGAAACTGTTTTTCAAGGCAAAACATTTTGTTTTTATTAGCATGGTATGCAGCTGCATTATTTGTACTTCTGCCCAACATTCAGTATGTGTTCAAAGTATTCAAAAAAAATTGGCAATTTATATCCAATTCCTAACCAAAAGTCGTCACAGTGTACTGGGGGCATAAGGATAAAACTAAGCCACACTTATTCTGAAAAAGAAAACTGAATGGAAAAGAATGACTGCTTATGGGATGACCATTATCCACATTACACTGGGAAAAGTCAATTTTCGAAACCAAAAAGGTTTGTTTTTTTTTTTTAAATGTCAGATGGTATATTCCAGAGGTTTGAAAACATGATACAAGTATTATGACGCTGGTCCTCACAAATTCAGTTATACATTTAAACTCTTGATAAAACCTCTTCTGTTTACTCAAATGAGAGGAAATAAAGCTGTCTGCAGGAAACAAGACAGCAGCTTATTGATCGAGCATTATAAGGTTGACCTTCTCTACGTGGAATGTTTAGCCACGTTTTATTGGAATAAAAGGCAAAGGTTAGGATGCAAACCCCTTCATGCTTCCTCTGAAGATGGACTTTATAAATGTGAAACGTGTGTGTGAAACCCTCACATTTCCAATTTACAGTCCTTTAATCCAGGTCCCAGGAAACTGACTATCAGAATAGGAAGAAAGTAATACAGATGTTATTTAAGGAAAAACCTAACAACATTCAAACTCTTGAAATATTTTGTTCCAATAATAACAAAATGGTAAAACAACCTTATAGATGGTAAAAGATCACACAATATAAAATGAGAAGAGGCCTTAAGAGGTCTTCTAACTTCACCTTATTTCTCCTTAGGTTGATGAATTAGGACCTTGGTATTTTACTCTGTTCTATGGCACTTTTCTATAATAAGGATGTTATTTGTGCTTCGGCTAATACAGGTTTGACCCTATTCTCCAAAGAAAATTTTAGTGCCTTTAAACAAACATCCCTTACTTTCAAAGCCTGATAGGGTCATGCCAAAAGGATTTAAGAGCCAACTTGAAGGGACTCCCACTGGCCAAGCTTGGAACAATTTGAACATCAAAAAGAATGACTATACTTGATGGAAATACACTGAATATATAAAAATCCACAAACCAACGAAAAATCCTTGAGATTACTCTTACATATTAATGGCTTGTTTTAAAATTTGATAAAGGGAAAAATTAAGTTTTTAATTGTTTACTCCTACATTTTAAATTAAAAACTATTTCATGGTAATCAAATAACCTACCTTGATGAGAAAAAGCTATTTTTCACAGAAAATTGCAAGCTTACAAAGCTGAAAGCATGAGAAAACTCTTAGGGTAAAGAGTTCCAGTTCTGCAAAATGAAAACAGTTCTGGAGATTAGTTGTGCAACAGTGTCAATGTATTAACACTACTGAAATATACACTTAAAAATGGTTAAGATAGTATATTTTCATTATGTGTATTTTACCATAATATTTTAAGTCCCATTTTATCACCATTCTGCAACTCCCCGTCATATAATTGATTCAGGACCATCAACAGACATTAACATCATTAGATGAACAACTGATAAAGAACTAAAATATCTTTATGGTGCTAAAGTCTCACTCCCTCCAGATTATTTGCCTACCACAAAGGGGAAACTATAACTCTAAATGAGGAATTTAGTTACTGTCTTAATCTTAGTTAGCTTCACTAGTAGTGGGATAACTATATTATGTGGGTCTTGATGTGATATGAAATATACAACTTGGCAATTAAGTACTCTTACCAAAATCTTTATTCTGCATCTAATCATGCCTTAGATTTAAATTCTACTTTGCAGAAAATAAAAGAGTACTTTCAGTTCAGTTCAATTCAGTTCAGTCGCTGAGTCGTGTACGACTCTTTGCGACTGCCACTGCTGCTAAGTCAAGTCGTGCCTGACTCTGTGTGACCCCACTTGACTATACTTGATGGAAATACACTGAATATATAAAAATCCACAAACCAACGAAAAATCCTTGAGATTACTCTTACATATTAATGGCTTGTTTTAAAATTTGATAAAGGGAAAAATTAAGTTTTTAATTGTTTACTCCTACATTTTAAATTAAAAACTATTTCATGGTAATCAAATAACCTACCTTGATGAGAAAAAGCTATTTTTCACAGAAAATTGCAAGCTTACAAAGCTGAAAGCATGAGAAAACTCTTAGGGTAAAGAGTTCCAGTTCTGCAAAATGAAAACAGTTCTGGAGATTAGTTGTGCAACAGTGTCAATGTATTAACACTACTGAAATATACACTTAAAAATGGTTAAGATAGTATATTTTCATTATGTGTATTTTACCATAATATTTTAAGTCCCATTTTATCACCATTCTGCAACTCCCCGTCATATAATTGATTCAGGACCATCAACAGACATTAACATCATTAGATGAACAACTGATAAAGAACTAAAATATCTTTATGGTGCTAAAGTCTCACTCCCTCCAGATTATTTGCCTACCACAAAGGGGAAACTATAACTCTAAATGAGGAATTTAGTTACTGTCTTAATCTTAGTTAGCTTCACTAGTAGTGGGATAACTATATTATGTGGGTCTTGATGTGATATGAAATATACAACTTGGCAATTAAGTACTCTTACCAAAATCTTTATTCTGCATCTAATCATGCCTTAGATTTAAATTCTACTTTGCAGAAAATAAAAGAGTACTTTCAGTTCAGTTCAATTCAGTTCAGTCGCTGAGTCGTGTACGACTCTTTGCGACTGCCACTGCTGCTAAGTCAAGTCGTGCCTGACTCTGTGTGACCCCACAGACGGCAGCCCACGAGGCTCCCTCGTCCCTGGGATTCTCCAGGCAAGAACACTGGAGTGGGTTGCCATTTCCTTCTCCAATGTATGAAAGTGAAACGTGAAAGTGAAGTCTCTCAGTCGTGTCCGACCCTTAGCGACTCCATGGACTGCAGCCCACCAGGCTCCTCCGTCCATGGGATTTTCCAGGCAAGAGTACTGGAGTGGGGTGCCACTGCCTTCTCCATCTTTGCGACTAGACTGGAAACAACTGGACAAACCCGGAAAAACAGAAAGATTCTACAAGACCTTAGGCAGCCATCCTGTATCTTTCCAATAGGTCATTATCAGAAAAAGACAGTGAAAAGAGAAAGGAGGAGGACTGTTTTAAATCATGAGGCTTAAGTGACATAACTATATACATGCTCCTTCAGCATCCTAGTTTGATAAATGAGCTATAAAAGAAGTCATACGGATGATGGGAGAGATTTTCATATAAACTCAATATCAGATAATATTAGGGAACTATTGGCAATTGTTATATACGATAGTAGTGTCCCAGTTAAATGTGAAAACTTTCATTTTTTACAAATATATAATGAAGAAATTGGGGCAAAATGTTACAGGAAAATATACATGGTTAGAAGTTAATGCAATGAAACAATGTATCTAGGCAAAGATTATCAGCGGCAGCTAGAAACCACTAGGCAAAAGCGCCATAAGAAACTACCATATGGATGGAGTTGGCTGACAATACCTGAGCCCACTGATCAACCGCCATCTCAGAAATCTACGGCCATACCACCCTGAACGTGCCCTGATCTCAGAAGCTAAACAGGGTTGGGCCTGGTTAGTACTTGGATGGGAGAAAGCGGGCCAACCATATATTGCCATACATCTTGAAGTGGCGCAATAAGAAATAAATACCAACAACTATGATGGATTCCCCAAACCACTACCACCAAAATCAACTTTGAGTCTTATTAAGCATCAGATCTAGCTAACAATTTACAGAAAACTCAGACAAGAGAAACAAATTAAGCACTATCACAGGAATGCAATCAACAAAATTCAGAAGGTGGGAAATTCTAAAGAAACAACCCAGTTTCTTCAACAAATGAACTGAAAAAGAGGAGAAAGAAACTACATATTGAGATATTTAAGAGACATTATCAACCATAATGTGGTCCTTATCTGGGTCCTAACTTGAAGAAACCAACAAGAAAAATGTTTACGAAATAAATGGGAAGATGAGAATAGTCACTGAATATTTGATGTCAAAGAAGTGTTAAATTTTTTAGATGTGACAATGGAATTGTGGGTTTGGCCTTTTTTTTTTAATGCTTACCAGACATACAAAAAAGCATTTATGGGTAAAGTAATATAACATTTGGGATCAGCTTTAAAACAATCCAGCGTGACAGGGTGGGAACACAGGGATTTGCGGGTACATAAATGAGACAAAACTGACCATATGTTGATAATTACCTAGAAGATGGGCACATGGGAATTCATTATTCTACTCTTTCCATCTCTCTACATTTACGTTAGCTTCCATTATAAAAAAAAAAATTTTTTTTAAACAGAAGGCAGCGAATAAAGCCTAATCACAGCATCTTCATCAAATAGAATCTTCACCTACCACCTAACATAATAAACATGAACCAAAATAAAATAAAATCCAGCAAAAGATTTACCAACACAAACAAAACAAAGAAGAAAAGATGGAAGGCCAATGCTACAAGTCTTACAACAAATGAAACAAAGATTCTGCTGAATTACAGCATGACGTTCCAACCCAATTTTGGAAACTGTGCTGAACATGAGAGGGGGGAAAAAACTATGTAATGGAAACATGGATACTCATTATACTATCTTCTCTATTTGTACATTTGAAATTTTCCATAATAAAAAAATAGGAAGAAGATTACCAATATCCTTCAGAAGGATCACATAGTTATTTGTGAACACAGTCATTTGATTCCTCGCATACATACCAACTCATTGGAAAAGACCCTGATGCTGGGAAGGACAGAGGGCAGGAGAAGAAGGGGATGGCAGAGGATGAGATGGCTGGATGGCATCACCGACTCAATGGACATGAGTCTGAGCAAGCTCCAGGGGATGGTGAAGGAAAGAACAGGAGCCTGGTATGCTGCAGCCCATGGAGTCACAGCAAGTCTGACACGACGTGGCAACTGAACCACGATACACTCCTTTCTGACCTGCCATCTTCCCATTTTTCCTCTTTTACTTCCAACTGCCAAGGAAGAAGGGATGGCAAGTAACCACTGACAATACTTGCTTACTGAGTGGGAAATTTAACCAGCAAAACTGCAAGGTCTCCACAGTGTGCTAGAATAATCAAGACTGACTTTACTGTAAAATGTCTCACTTTAGCTGAAAACCTGATTTGTGGTCTGTAGTAATTACCAAGGCATCTGCTTTCTCCCTTTCTTTTTTGGAAATGAAGCTGGACAAGAAACTTATAATTTGTATTTGGATGTGGTGTTTGCAGGATTATCATCTTCCCAAACTTCTAAGTGGTTCCATCTGTTTTTATGGGGAACTGGGCTTAGGATGACTTTGAAAAATGAAGAACGAAGAAACCAAACCAATCATTCTTACAATTAAATCTGGTATACCCTGAGCAATTTTAAGAAAGCACAGAACTAATCAAATATTCATGCCAAAAAATATTTTAAAATTTGAACCTCTAGCTGATAAAAGCTTCTGGATATGACTACCAGCTTATGGGACAGAGGAACAGGTCAAACTAAACCACAAGGATGGAATCCACAAAATCAAAACTGTAGGGAATGAGAGAGGACAAACAACCCAATTGCTTCCAAAAGCTAGAATACAAGGAAATACAAAAGAGACAATCTATTGATTAAAAAGAATCACTAATTACAATGTGTAATCCCTAACTTGGATCCCCATTTCAGCAAAAAAAAAAAAACTATGAAAGAAAATAAGAACAAATGGAAACTTGAATGTAGTATTTGATATTAAAGATTTGCTGTTAACTTCTTAAGTATAATAATGGTATTGTGATTTTTCTAAAAGTCTTATATTTGAATGATCAGGTGCCTGGGATTTACTTCAAGATAATACAGTTGGGGTGAAGGCAACGGAAACGTAGATCAAACAAGGCTGGCCATGAGTGATAAACTGTTAAAGCTGAGCGATAAGAGTGCACGGGTTAGGATGAGGGGTGTCACTATACTATTCAGTTTACTTCTGTATATATTTAAAACTTCCCAAATAAAGCTCTTTGTTGAAAAAGCATGGAATAAAGTTAGCTTATCAAATATAAAATTTTATCAAAATGGGAACCAGAAAATCTTAGACTTGGGGGACACCTTATGGGCCCAAAGTCCCATCCCTCACCCAATGACTCTTTCCCACACCTTTTAAGAGGTGACTTTCAGCCCTGGGGTCGGTCTTTCTTTTTATTTATTTATTTATAATTGACGGATAATTGCTTTACAGAATTTTGCTGTTTTCTGTCAAACCTCAATATGAATCAGCCATAACCCTGGGGTCTTTCAAACCCTGGAAAAGTCACTCCTTCCTAGGGCAATCCATTCCATTCTCTGCCTGCTTCATCTGTTAGAAAGTTCTTACAGTGGGTCGGAAACTTCTCTTCTCTGAATCTCTTATTTTAGCCATGTAAAAAGGATAAACAGATCACAGGCCACTGGTGAGTTGTGAAATCTAGTCAGTGGTTTGTTAACTGACATTTTATCATTATTTAGAAAAGAAAATCTGAGCATACAGCACATAAGTAAGGCTAAGAACTAAATCTACAAAACATGTCTGTTATTCACATATATACACACATAGACTTTTTCACACTGAATAAACGGTCAAGGTATAAAATCTATTTTTAAAGTGGATTTTGTCCTAAGAAAGTTAGAAAGCCAGTGCTCAGAGTCTCAACAGGCTGCCCACCCCAGCGAGTCTTGCCCTTTCAGCTGTTTCAACATCTAGTTCCTCACGTGCTATGTTTTCTCCTAACTGCATCATTCCAGGAACCCTTCCATGGACATGGACTCAGTATGTCTATGCTCCCACTCATTCTTACTGAACAAATACATACTTACTGCATACAACATATCCCTTAAAATGTAGTATCAAAAATGAACAATTATTCCAAGTTAAACACAAGATGGAGAAGGCAATGGCACCCCACTCCAGTACCCTTGCCTGGAAAATCCCATGGACAGAGAAGCCTGGTAGGCTGCGGTCCATGGGGTTGCTAACAGTCGGACACGACTGACCGACTTCACTTTCACTTTTCACTTTTATGCATTGGAGAAGGAAATGGCAGCCCACTCCAGTGTTCTTGCCTGGAGAATCCCAGGGATAGGGGAGCCTGATGGGCTGCCGTCTATGGGGTCGCACAGAGTCAGACACAACTGAAGCGACTTAGCAGCAAACACAAGTGATATTTCACATATTCACTAAAAAAAAAAAAAAAAAAAAAAAAAAAAACTTTGAGATATTGGTAGATTCCTGTAANCGCACAGAGTCAGACACAACTGAAGCGACTTAGCAGCAAACACAAGTGATATTTCACATATTCACTAAAAAAAAAAAAAAAAAAAAAAAAAAAAAACTTTGAGATATTGGTAGATTCCTGTAAGTCATATAAGAATTCAGAGCTGAAAAGAAAGACAGCCCTTAACAAATTATGATTGTAGATGAAGTCATGGGTGACACGAAATTAGTCAAGGCTAAGAATCAAAGGCTGAGAACCCTGGGAAACAGAAAATAAATGAAGGGGTAGTCAGAAGAAAAGAGAGAACAGAAAGAACATATAAATCTTGCAAAGAACAGAAGGAATATAGAAAAAGAGCCCTAACATGTAGGGAAAGAATTTCAAAGACAATATGGTTGGTCACTAATATCAAAAATAATATAAGGAAAATGTGTTCAATGGACTTGACAACAGAGCAATCTCTGTTGTTTCCACAGCAACATGGAAAAGAACAATTCCACTGGAGTGGTGAGGCCAGAAGCCAATAAAAGGAATAAAAAGATATCTACTACTTTTCAAGTAGATGTACTGAAAAGAAGGTCAAGCTATCCTGTTTCTCTTTCAAAAACCTTATAATAGACAACTTTTCTTCCAACAACTTTCATCTTCTTTATTTCAACCCATTTTGTAGCTAATAAGACAATCTATATAAGCCTTATTTGGTTTCCCTACAACACTTCCATGAAATCTGTAAATCTGATTAGCAGTCCTTGTCTGTCAGGAAGATTACAGGCAAAAATATTTTGGATAGAAGATGACAAAGATTAAAATTTCAGTAACACCACCACAGATTCCCCCTAACACACACCTTTTCCCTAATGCCACCATTCAGACAGCATGAAAACATTATCAAATGTTTTGCCAAAATTCTATGTCTATGTTTTTCCTATATGGAAAGGCATCTTAAATTACTTTCTCTACAAACGGAGACAAATGAATGAGCCACAGACAATATCTTAAGTGGATTTGGACCTATGACAACTGAACCACTTAAAGAGAAAAACAGACCCAAGAACAATGTCACTTGCCCAATGTCACACTTAGTAATTGGTGAACTATTTTCTTTCTATCCTCTGCTACTTTCAGAAGAGAAAAAAAAGAGAGGGGAGAGGGGACAGAATGTCAGATACCTGGTCTGTTAAACTTCCAGTCACTGTAGACGCAGGACAAACCCCTGACACAAGTCTACACTTTTCAGGACAGCCCAACGAAGACCAACATTCCACCAATCTACCTACACTTCAAGGTACTCAACGGAGGGCTCAGCGGTACTCTGAAGCGGTGGCTTCAGCAGCTCCTTTGAGACCTGTCAGCATTCCAGATGGGCTCGACATTCTGTTGGGGTGGGGGTGGGGAGGAAGCCACTTGATTGGTTCCCACTCTGCTTTCCACATGCCTCCACTTTTCCTCCCTTCTCCTTTATTACTAAAGCCAGGAAAGGAGCATCAGTAGAATCTCATTAACAGCTTTCAAGTTTCTCAATGAAAAAATAGCCACCTGGTAATTAAGTCATCATCTCATACAATGGTGTAGCATTGGCTCTGGTCCAAAATGGCTCTTCTGGGGAGGGGAAAGTGAAAGAAAGAAAGTGAAGTCGCTCAGTCGTGTCCGACTCTTTGCGACCCTGTGGACTGTAGCCCATCAGGCTCCTCCGTCCATGGGATTCTCCAGGCAAGAATACTGGAGTGGGTTGCCATTTCCTTCTCCAGGGGAATCTTCCCAACCCAGGGATCGAACCCAGGTCTCTTGCATTGCGGGCAGACGCTTTAACCACTGAGCCACCAGGGACTGTAAGCACAAATATAGGGTACGAAGAGGAATTTACATATTCTCAGGGATAATGTAGGACAGTAGTTATGATTTTAGACTCAGATAGCCTGGGTCAAACCCCTACTCTGCCGTTAATTAGCTGAGTGACCTTGAGCAAATTAGTTAATCTTATGGTGCCTCAGTTTTCTTAAGAGGCAAACCTAGTATAACAGTACCAACCACACAGGACTTCTGTGAAGATTAAATGAATAATATGTGTAAAAGTACCTATAGGGTAGTGTCTGACTCATATTAAGTATTCAAGAAATGTAATCACTGCAGATGGTGACTGTAGCCATGAAATTAAAAGACGCTTACTCCTTGGAAGAAAAGTTATGACCAACCTAGATAGCATATTCAAAAGCAGAGACATTACTTTGCCGACTAAGGTCCATGTAGTCAAGGCTATGGTTTTTCCAGTGGTCATGTATGGATGTGAGAGTTGGACTGTGAAGAAGGCTGAGTGCCGAAAAACTGATGCTTTTGAACTGAGGTGTTGGAGAAGACTCTTGAGAGTCCCTTGGACTGCAAGGGGATCCAACCAGTCCATTCTGAAGGAGATCAACCCTGAGATTTATTTGGAAAGAATGATGCTAAAGCTGAAACTCCAGTATTTTGGCCACCTCATGCGAAGAGTTGACTCATTGGAAAAGACTCTGATGCTGGGAGGGATTGGGGGCAGGAGAAGGGGACGACAGAGGATGAGATGGCTGCATGGCATCACTCACTCAATGGATGTGAGTCTGAGTGAACTCGGGGAGATGGTGATGGTGATGGAAAGGGAGGCCTGCCATGGTGTGATTCATGGGGTCGCAGAGTCGGACACGACTGATCAACTGAACTGAACTGATCAGCATTTTCTAATTCAATAAGTGATATCTTTACAAAATATATACTAAACTAAGTCCCAATTTAAAACAATTAAAATATAAAGTAAACTATCTCCAACATAAAAGGCATGCTTATTAATTAGGAAAAGTACTTTAACTATTAAGTGAGTGTCAGCTTTGGCTATTATGCCAATCAATGTTTTACATGTGATTTCTCAACGAATATACGACCATTGTTTAAGGCATACACTTTCCCCGCTGTGCTGCCAGACAGAACTACACATATGGCAAGTTGCTACGATTTTATAACCGCACAGTCCCATTAAATTTCAGTCAGCTAAAAAAAAATTTTTCACCTGGTCTTATTCCAACATACTGCCACAAAACTACGTTAAGCAAAAGAATGAAAGGCAGAAAAAAGAACTGAGAGAGGGAAAGAAAAATCTGAAAACAAAATCACTGAATCACTTTGCTGTACACCTAAAACACAACACTATAAGTCAGTCATATTTCAATTAAATAAATAAAACATAGAAATAAAAATAAGTAAGAACATTAAAATCTAGCATTAACACAGATGGGAGCCATGGAAAACAGTTCATAGAAGATCAACATTACCTTGAGAATGCACTAGAATTTGAAAATCCATTCAGATTTGGTTTAGAAATTACATTTTTGAGCACTGGCTACAGCATTTCCTTCATGTCCACAGCACTGCATTTAGATGAAACTGCTTCCACTGATTAAAACTCAGATGAAATTGCTTTTACTGATCAAAACAATATTCAGATATTTATTCCAAAAACATGACAACTGAATATGACATAAATGAACTAATTTCTGTAATTCTACAAAATCAGTAATGAACATGAACTTTATTTTGGAGACCACAGAGCACATGCCAACCAAGGGGGAGGGTGGGAATCTTACCTACTTACAAATGAAATTATATAGTATCCAGAATTTGCTTCAGAGTCTTGAGAGTGGGGTGTATCAACAAGACTGGCCGGCCCTATGCTGGTAATTGTCAAAGCTGGACGAGGCTTCTCTATACTTCTGAATATTTTTAATTTTTTCCATAATAAAAAATTTAAAAAAGAAAAACATTTTCTATTGCTGACAATGGTACATTTTTTCCCCCCCAAAAAAAAAAACACTTCAAAACATAATCAGATACAGTAAAAACATGACAAAAAAAACCTAACAACAGCAACAAAAAGAGAAAGTCTTAAAGAGCCACACTGGGGAGTGGGGGGGAGGGGAGGGTAAAGAGCCATATTATCCTTCACTGTTCCATGTGTGCTGCGCAGAGCAAGCAGCACAGATCGCAGATCTGTAGAATGCTCCAGATCCCACCCTCAAGTCTTTCCATTTAAGTCAGCCGCACAGAGGATGAAAGCGAACTGGCCTCAATTAGGAGGAAAGTCGGAACCACGTCTGCACTACACACGCTGCCCACAGCAGCCGCTCACCGCAGACCTGCTCTAGTGGAGACTATCTTCCCCGCACCTTTATTTTTCTGTTTGGGGGTGGGGAGAGAGGGCGGAAGGAAGAAAAATGTTCACGTTCCCTTCTGCGCGTAATTTAAAACAGACAATCTTAGCATTAAGGTAATTAGGACTCCGGCTTTACTGATGTTGATTTTAATGGCCAAGATCCAAAAACAGTTCTGGTTACAAGCCCATGGATAAACTCTTGATTCCTTTGTCAGTGGAGAGACCCAACTCATTACTTGGCACTCTAACCTTTTCCATACACAATTTGGATTCATTTTATTAAGAAAAAAGATGTCTGCCTTTTTCTCCCTAAGAGAAGTGAATTAAAGAACACCTTTTAAGAAAGATGTTCATTTAGCAGCTTTCCTCCCATAGTCTAAAAGCGATTAAACAGAGAGTACTGGGGAAAAGTAAAAGATTATCATGTAAAAATGGGCTCCAAAATGAAGGCTGAATATGCACCATTGTCTAGCATATGACCACCGAGCCACATTTGCTTTTCAAATTCTTGTGAAAGCATT
Organism: Oreotragus oreotragus; assembly: GCA_006410675.1. Lineage (NCBI taxonomy): Eukaryota > Metazoa > Chordata > Mammalia > Artiodactyla > Bovidae > Oreotragus > Oreotragus oreotragus. The sequence goes on from SJYX01016798.1 coordinate 427,958, forward strand.
TGGCACCGTTTTCCAATAATCCCATAGGACTCCTACTTCCTTGTTTTTTCAATAGTATTTCAAAACGTTGACACATTTATTGAACTATTTTTGGAAGACCCGGCTCTGTCTACCTTCAGGGCTCAGGATGCAAATATATAAAAGCTACAGACAGCTATAAAACTTGGCAGGCTTCCGAAGCTCTCCAAGAAAACTTCAACTGGCAACTCCATTAACATCAAAAGAACACACACACTAGAGGGAACAACTCTGGACACTGGGAGACCTTGGCTGTGCCCGAAGCTCCATTACTAAATTGCTGAATGCCTTTGAGAACGTTTAACTCCTTCCTAACTCACTTTCCTTACCTGAACAGAAGTCCATGCCACAGTCAGCATACACAGTTTTATGCTGTTATCTATTAGGAGATACCTTATTTTAAACCTGCCCAAAGTTTATCAACCTTTAGTAATCAGACCGACTTTATAATTCTTGCCAAATCCAAACAGCCACTGTATTATTATTGATGTGACACTTATCCTTATATTGCCACTTTAAAATACCTACTTTAGCCTTATAGTACGTAATATCAATGAAATCATAGTTTTGAGTACTTGGGTATTTTTCTGATAAACACTAACATGTGTACTTAACCATTAAAAGAAAAAGATTCATCTGTGTACCACCTCAAATCATTTTAACATACCACCACATTTTGGGGAGATACTGCCCTGATCTATTTGCCTATAACATCCTCTTCATTAATGTATAAAGTATTTGAATTAATAAAGTGCTAAAACCCACTCAGTAACTTAACCAGCACTAATCACATATACTCATGAGCCCTGGGATCATCCTAGAGCTTCTCAGACCTTCCAGCCACTACCTTATTCAGAACCTCCATTTTTTTCACTTTTCCCAAAAGTCACACACAAAAACCCCTAATGTATGTGTCTTTTCATTAGAATAAGTTCCACTCTCTATGCTCTAGTAATGAAAATTTTCACCCTTAAATTATTTAACAGAACCCCCATCAGTTCAAAGTTTCCTCTAATAACCAAAGAATATTCATATAGTCAAAGAATATTCAAATTTATGTATGCCAATCATGTGTCAGTCTAAAGACAGACAAACTAAGATATTCAGTAAATTCCATAATAAGGTTGTCAATTCTGATACATATACATCAAAATGGTTTCTATTGTGTATTTTTAAATCTAGATTCAAATATATGTGTGTGTACTGAATTAACCCTTGAAATATCACAAGAAAAAAATATAGTACATTTTCTGAGCTCTTCCTAAGAAGCACTTTCTTATTTAATGACATATCAGTCACCCACTTCCACCCACCCTAGAGGCTGACTCAATCGCATGACTTTTCTATTTTTCTCTCTATATATAACTGAAGTTCAACTCAGTTACTGGCATGAAAAAAAAGGACAATTTTATTATGGCTGCAGTTCTTACCAACTGTGAGTACCATAATAATCTTGGAAATTTATTTTTATCAGTTGAAAACCCTAAAACCAGTGGGTTGAACAGGAGTTAATTTCTGCTCCCTCCCAAAACCACACTAAATGACAGAGGGAAAATTAAAGAAAAAAAAAAGGTACAAACCCACAAAAAGAAAGAAAAAGGGAAGGGACAGGCCAGCAGATGAGATATATCAACAGAATTTTAGAAGATGGAAAACAGATGTACAAAGTAACTGACTTAGAGCAGAGAAAGTCTAAACTTGAATCGCTATTCTGGGGGGAACCTACCAAAAACAATGTGATTGTGGGAGAAGCCTTGAGAGCCTTAGGAACTGGAACTTCCAGAAACTTCTGAGGGCTGGATATGAGAGAGAGTTGAAGACACGGACCTGTTGGAAATAAGGGCAAGGAATGTTTAAATCACACATACACTCTCATCAAACCTTGGCAGCCAGAAGACAAGACGGTCACTCTACAGAACTTAAAAAAGAAAGGCTTTGTGTTCAGAGGGCAGAGGTGAGGTTCTATACAGTAAAACAGGGAGGTCCAGTCACTCAATCAACAAATATTTACCAAGTGCCTACTCTGCACAAGCACTGTTGTAGGTACCAGAAATACTGGACAAAAGAAGATAGAAAGATTTGCCTTCATCCAGCTTACATTCTGCTGCTGCTGCTGCTGCTGCTAAGTCGCTTCAGTAGTGTCCGACTCTGTGCGACCCCATAGATGGCAGNTCACTCAATCAACAAATATTTACCAAGTGCCTACTCTGCACAAGCACTGTTGTAGGTACCAGAAATACTGGACAAAAGAAGATAGAAAGATTTGCCTTCATCCAGCTTACATTCTGCTGCTGCTGCTGCTGCTGCTAAGTCGCTTCAGTAGTGTCCGACTCTGTGCGACCCCATAGATGGCAGCCCGCTAGGCTCCTCTGTCCCTGGGGATTCTCCAGGCAAGAATACATTCTAGTGAGAGGAGATTCAATAAACAAAAAGGAAAATATAAGGGTATCAGATGACAGCAATACACATTGCAGAAGAAAGAAAGAAAACACACGGGATTCAGGACACACTGGGGTAAAGGAGGCGGGAGCTGGGTTGTGGTTTGAAATAAATGATCATGGAAGCCAAACTCTGATGGAGCTAAGGCAGTAAGCTGTGCAGGCATCTGCGGGAAGAACATTTCAGACAGAGAGAAAGCAAGGGGGGACATCAAGATGGGCAGGATTGGAGAAACAATATACACACAAAAAAAAGAAATGGACATTATCAGAAAGAATATTTAGTATCCAAGGAGCAGCTTTGAAAATAGGAAAGCAAAAAACGTTCAGTAGAGAGATTAGAAGAAAACACTGAAGTAATTTCCGAAAAGAGGGAACAAAAGGACAAAGAGATGACATCAGAGAGAAAAAAGTAACAAAACTGAAGGCACTGCAGGAAATTCAACATCCAAATTAACAGGAGTTCCAGAAAGAACAGAGAACAAAGAGGGAGTCATTATCATAGTGGACTATTTCTGAAAAACAAGAGTTTCCAAGCTGAAAGGGGCCAGGGAGTGCTCAGCACAATGAGTAAAAGATTCCCAAATCACAGCACATCATCATGAAATTTCCAAACGCCAAGTTCAAAGATAAAAATCCTAAAAACTTCTAAAGAAAGCAAAGTAGGCACCTACACAGAATCAGAAACTAGAATCTAGTCAGTCTTCTCAAGAGAACATTGGGATGCTCTAAAATATTAACACAATGAAGCAACACCTTCAAAATTCAGACGGAAAGTAACCACTAACTGTAAAACACATCAGAATAAAATGTGTGCCCAGCCACAGAATTCTATACCCAGCCACACTATAAATGCATTCAAATTAAGAGTACAAAAAGGCATTTTAAGAGCGGGAAAAGTTGCTTTAAAATAACAAGGTCTCGAGAAATTCACCTTTTTTGCACTTTGTTGGGAAACTACTGGAGGATGTACTCATGTAAAATAAGAGATAAAGAATAAGTCTGGCTCCTTGAAGTTAGGAAGAAAGGAAAGGAGAAATTTCAATGATTCTATGGAGGGAAGCATGCCAATCCACTCCAGTATTTTTGCCTGGAAAATCCCATGGATAGAGGAGCCTAGCAGGCTACAGTCCATGGGGTTGCCAAGAGTTGGGACACAACTGAAGTGACTTAGCACACACACAGGCACAGAATACAACTGCAAAGCAGTTCTAGAAATAAACCAGCCCAGGAAGGATGTCCTTAATACAAAAATGAAAATGGTTTGCAATATAGTTTTCAACACAGTTTAGAGTTAAATTAACGATAGGAACAAAGAAAACTAAACAAATGAGGAAGAAGTAGGCAATTAACTTCAGGATAAAGCAAAAAGTTGTAAAAGAAAGTATATGCCGCCAAAGAAGGATACACAGCTTGCCTGCTGACTGTGTGTGTTGTAGAAAGCAAGAAAAGTGTGTATCTGTGTTGAGGAGGAGGGAGTCAGTAAAGGAGAATAACCCCAACCAAGGTGGAAAGCCAATAGCTACTACTGTCTAAAATTGAAAAAAGCAAGAAAATCATGGTTTTAAACAAAACACAGATAATAAAACCAAAACAACTGAAAGTAGTTGCCTCTAAGGAGCAGAAATCTGTCATGAAGGGACATGAAAAGCAGGTGTCTGCTGCTTTTCTTTATAATCCCTACACTAGTACCTGATTTTCTAAATTATATACTAGCCGCCTGGGGAATGCCATTTACACTGTGAATGAAGTAACAAAAAGTATAAAACTGCTTGAAAAATAAAAACTGAAAAGGAAGGAGGCACCCATTTTATTCTGATGTGTTTTATACTCCGGGGCATTTTTCTTACATTGAAACATCAGCCTGGCAACATTACACTAATGTGAAAAACAAGATGAAGGAGGGCTTTCGCCATTCCAGCTTGAGTCAAGAATCATGCAGCTAAAAGCAGGACTCTGCTTCATAATCACACCATAACAAAAGAAACTAGAAGGCAGAAAACCAGTTAGGAAAACAAGTTTCCCTTTTGTTAAGTCATATACTGTAGGTGCCAATAAATTTCTGAATTCTTCAAGTTCTACAGAGTAATTAGCATTAATCAATTAAAGCAAGTAACTCACCCTCCTCTGCAGAAGTAACAGAAGTTTTAGCAGCACACAAGATGGGTGCCCTTGAGCAGATTATTCTGGTTTTAAGCCTCAATTTTTCATCTGTAAAATGAGCATACCAGCTATTTCACGGTGTTGTTATAAGAAGGACTGGGGATATTAACATGTATAAAGCACCAACTACAGTAGCTAGCTGTTGCTGTTCAGTCTGTGCTCCAAAGGTTAATTTTCTTCCTTTTTCACCTGTTTATTATCAATGCTTCCAGCCTTATCAGATGGCATACAATGAAACCTAGAACAAGGCTAATAAGCCACAAGCATAAAATGCACTTGTCCAGCACAGGCAAAGAAGACAACACAGCTGATGGGACAGCACCTCCAGCCAGGATGAAGGCTGGATGGAAGGTAAGCAAGAAGTGTCAAATAGAAGCCGACATCATGGAGGAATAGTATAAAAACAAGAAGAAAGAAAATAAAGAAATTGAATTAGACCAATTTTAACAAGGCTAATAAGCCACAAGCATAAAATGCACTTGTCCAGCACAGGCAAAGAAGACAACACAGCTGATGGGACAGCACCTCCAGCCAGGATGAAGGCTGGATGGAAGGTAAGCAAGAAGTGTCAAATAGAAGCCGACATCATGGAGGAATAGTATAAAAACAAGAAGAAAGAAAATAAAGAAACTGAATTAGACCAATTTCATATATCCAACTACGTATTCAAAGAAAATACAAAGGAAAAGGAACAGGTTAATTACACTGCTGCTGCTACTGCTAAGGCGCTTTAGTTGTCTGACTCTGCGACCCGTGGACAGCAGCCCGCCAGGCTCCCCCGTCCCCAGGATTCTCCAGGCAAGAACACTGGAGTGGGTTGCCATTTCCTTCTCCAATGCGTGAAAGTGAGGTCCCTCAGTTGTGTCCGACTCTTCACGACCTCATGGACTGCAGCCTACCAGGCTCCTCTGTCCATGGGATTTTCCAGGCAAGAGTACTGGAGTGGGGTGCCATTGCCTTCTCCACTAGAGGGTTGAAATCAGCAAAATTCACACTGTGAGAAACCACATAAAACAACTAATCAAATTTCTTCAACATACAAACTACTGCAGGGAGAAATAAAGAGATAAAGGGGAAACTAGAGCTTATCAGTCTTAGAAGATACACTAACTAACCAAACAACCTAAATGGGAAAAGAATTTGAAAAAGAAGATACATGCATATGTATAACTCACCCTGTTGTACTAACAGAGTGTACTAATCACTTTGAACTAACACACATTGTTAACCAACTATACTCCAACATAAAATGTTAAAAAAGATGTACCAACCAATCATAACATGAGGATCTTAACACAATCTGAATTCAAACAAGCTTTTTCAAAAATTGATACTTAAGATAACTGGAGATTTGAATATCAAAAACTGAATATTTGATGAAATTAAAGAATTTTCAGTATGATGATGGTATACCAGTCATGTCTACCAAAGAGTTATCTTCCTAGATATATATACCAAAATATTGAATGATGAATGAAAAAAAAAGGTCCTCTAAAAAACCTGAATAACATACAAACAAGGTACAGCTATGGGGTACAGCAGTGTAAAACTAGGTTTCAGAGAACCAGGCAATCTGCTTCTGAGAAGGAGTGACGAACTCTGGGAAGAACCTCGAAACAGTATTCATTCCACATCTGACTGAGGATCTACTGCATGCTAGGCTCCAGAAACCATGACTGACAGTGAGCCAGAGGTCAGTCTTTACCAAGGGAGAGATGGGGAATGACCTCTGGCCCTAAAGGTAGAAAAGTATCACTGCCCGGGACACCTTCTTGAAGGTCACAGATATTGGGTCCTTTTTGTATCTTCCAAAATTGCTATTTCGTAAAAAGAGATTCATCTCATTTTACTTAATTTACATCTCATTTACTGAAATTCATTTCATTTACTCAATGAAAAGTCACTGAGGTGAGTTTTCAACTCAATAGTCTAAAGGAGCCAGGTATTTGATGCAAATGAATGGAAAGGTCCAGTGGTCATCTGAAGGAAAATGGGAGGGACTTGGGCAAAGAAGGGAGAGCATGATCTGTGCTAGATAGGGCAGGAACTCCTCAGCACTCCAAGAGAGGAGTGTGGGCCCAGTTTTGCCAAGGTCCTCCAATTTCCCCAGAGAAACCTAAAATGAAGATATTTCTGTGACTTTTTCCTGGTGGTCCAGTGGCTAAGACTCCATGCTCCCAATGTAGGGGGCCAGGGTCAGATTCCTGGTGTGGGAACTACATCCTCCACGCCACAACTAAGACCTTGCACAGCCCAATAAATAAATAAATAAATTTCTTTTTTTAAAAAGATATTTCTGTGAAACCTCCTGATTTCCTAATGTTGTCAACTAACTGAAAGTTAAAACACTGTTATGGGGAAAATATGTCTGCAGATCTACTTCATGTACAAAAAGATGTACTGGATGTAAAAAGGTCATATTTTAATGCCATATGTAGAGGTTTAAACACTATCAATAAAACTTTCATTAACAACTTTCTTGCACCAAGCTCACTGAAGTTACAGAGGAAGTTATAATACGATATAGCATATACATACAAATTTTACACTCCAAATCAGTTACCTCCAGCAACATAATAAAAAAGACTGCAATCTGTCTGTGATACTGAAATTAGATCCAAACAGTTTTGCCACCTATATGCTTTTTAAACACTGCCAAAAGCAGTGGGTAGTTTGTTAAAAAAAAAAATTCTAGAGATACCGTACCGAAATTGTGAAAAAAGTGATTTTAACTTGTGATCACCATAGGAAATTACAGTTTCATATCAAATACTGTACTTCCACACAGATAAATATTCCTGATCACTGCAAAAAAAGAAAAGTAAAAAAAAAAAAAAACTGCTTACACATATTCACATGAAACTCACTAGATCTTTTCCTAACCTAACAATTTCACAGAGGCCAGGCCCTGTGTGAAGCATTTTATAAGCACTAGCTCATTCCGTCCTCTTCTAACTTTCTGAGGTAGGTTATGATTATTAATCCCCATAGTGAAGATAAGGAAACTGAGGCCTTGAAAAGTATTTTACCTAAGGTTCCACTGGCATAAACGGCAGTCTAACCAACACCAAAGTGTGGACTTGTCACTGATCTCTTCTAATTAATATTTTCACCAAAGAAATTTGTAAGGAAATAATGACACATTAAGTTCAAGGTAAGAAAATGAGAGGTCAATATTATATCAGAATTTAGTTTAACCTTGACAATGGGCTAAAATGGGACAACTAAAAGAATTCAACTGAAAGGAAATAAGCACAATAGTGGGGGCATGAAAGTGCAATGGGGTAACACACACACACAAAAAGGAAATCTCTTAAGACTTTGATTCTCTAATCTCAAAAATAAGAATAGGACTACATCAGCAGTTTTTAACATTTTCTGTTTCCAAAACCCTTTCAAAATCTCCTCCCGAAAATCCCTCTCTCTCTGACACACACACAACACTTTACCTAACAGTCTCAGGCAGTTCATGAACCCGTGGGGCCCACTCACCCTGGGCAACACCTTCCCCACTAAACCCACACTTCTCACCTCAAGATCAAGAATCTAAACTAAATGATTCTCACCCTCCCTTCTGGTACCTTAGGGAGATGAACTAGACAAAAAGGAAAAGATGTAAGAATTATAGCAAAGTGTAAATTACATATTAATTTAGTAGCTTCAGGATACTGGGATGTGTACATATATTAATAGAATACAGGAAACTCAAAAACACCATTAAACTTAGCACTTTTTTATCATGGTGGCAACGATTAGAGAGTTGGTAATCAGACTTATGTGAAAAGTGTTTTAAATCACAATTTTCTTGGAAAAAGGCAATTAGAGGGTAACATAAGTCTTCAAGTATTGAAAATTCTTTCACAGAGTAGACACAAAGTCCATAAAAAGAGCAAAGCAAGAGGAAGCTGGCTTTTTGGTAAAAATATGAACAATTTAGTTTAAATATCAATACAATGAACTCCCCTAACTGACCTAGACAAGGTCCTACAGATGAACATGTGACAAAATCATCTTGGAACTCTTTCCATGCCCTCTGGTTCTTAACCTGGAAAGAACTAAAACCATCCCCATGACACCCAACTTAGTTACAAATGTGAAATGTCCGCTGGGCTACTAAAGCAAATCTTACCTATGATAGTTTTCAGAGCAAATAAAAAGATAATTCTTATTCTTCAAATTGATTTCATATTACTATAAAGATTATTTCTGAGGCAATCTATATACATTTAGACCTTTACGGCTCTATCTAATACACTAGACATGGGGCTTCCCAGGTGTGGCACTAGTGATCAAGAACCTACCCATCAATGCAGGAGACATAAGAGATGCAGGTTCAATTCCCGGGAAGATCCTCTAGGGGAAGAAATGGCAACCTACTCCAGTATTCTCGCCTGGAGAATCCCCATGGACAGAGGAGCCTGGCAGGCTACAGTCCACAAGGTCACAAAGAGTCGAACACAACTAAAGCTACTTAGCACGCATGCACAATACACTGGAGTAAAAAAAAATGATAATAATAATAATACCAAAATGCACAGCATATGTGATATGAAAACATATTTCTATTTTTAAAGTAACTAAGTATATGCAATTAGTCCAAATTCAGTCTTTGCGGGGGAAACAAAAAGCAGAAGAGACTTCCCTGGTAATCCAGTGGTCAAGCATCTGCCAGCCAATGCAGGGGACATGGGTTCCGGGAAGACTCCACATGCTTCAGAGCAACTAAGCCCACAGACCACAACTACTGAGCCGAAACTCTGGAGCCCGTGCTCCACAGCAGGAGCCACTGTGATGCCTGTGCACCACAGCTGGAGAAAGCCCACAGACAGTACAGAGACCCAGCAAAAGCATGTAATACGTCATTATTCTTAAAAAGCAGGAGCAGTATGGTTGTACTCATAAGCCACCTGAGGTCTACCCCATACAAAGGGAAGAGCAGCATTACTTAAAAAAAAAGAGAGGGAAAATTGAGAAAAATCACTAACACTCTCATTTAAATCAATGATATCCCAACCACAAGATATTTAGGAAAATAAAGTACAGGTTATCTACCCTCCTAGACATGAAAAACATGCATCTAAGAAACCCATATAGATTAAGCCAACCACAGAACAAGAGGAAATAATAAGAGTTAAGAAAACCAAATCCTCTATATGAAATATAACCTACATAACATTTCTACATGCCACTGTACCAGATTCTACAATGTTAATTCCAACTTTCAAAAAATCCTCACTAAATGCACTTCCAGTATATTAAAGTTTCAACAAATTAATTCATCAAATTATTAAGTACCAACAATGTTATAGGCACTTCACATAACTCTACAAATGGACTCCCTTTCTCATATAAAATATACATACTTTATAGAAAAAAAATTTTTTTAAACATTAACCATCACCATTTATTTCTAGTTGATATTAGAAATTATTTCCTTCCTTTTTGGCTTACCTGTAACATATAAGTAACAACAGTATTTACACTTGGAAGCCATTCCCCTATACTTAAGGATACCAGGCACTGACTCCATCTTAGATTTTAATCTGGGGCACTGCTCTGTCAGAGGAATGATAGAAATTTTATGAGTATCAGATTGCTGGTTTATGCCAAAACATGGCATTCCCAAAGGGCACTCTGTCTGGAATCTGTGGGGGAATCATATACAAATCTTCTATGTACTGAGGCCTTCCAAAGAGGCTGGAAATGTTTGTGTGTTGAGGGGAAAGGGCTGAGAGTGGATCTGCTGACTCCTAAAGGTCCAGCCCTGAGATTCCAAGATTCTATAAACGGGCAGTAAATTAGAGTTTGGCTAGTATTTGCTGAGTATTGAAGCCAGCATAAACATTTACTTGAGGCTTTTAAATGTGTAAGGGTAGCCGGTGGTTAGGTACAGTAATTCTGAATCTGAAAAAAACAAACAAGGCCACTGGATGTGTTTCTAAATAAAGGTGGGGGCAGGGGGGAGGTCAGCATATTTCCTTTGTTTTTTTCCGAGTAAACAATACAGACGTTCAGAAATGCAAAATTGGATCCTCAGCAATATTGATCCCTATAAACTATATTAATGCCTTATACAGATACTAGCAATTCGTACTTCTTCAGAAAGTCCACACATAGTCTCTAAAAAGACTATGTCAGTTCAAAAAACAAAAGAAAAAGGCCTATACTTTCCTGTGGAAACAGAAACAAAACCAAATCTTCAAAAATATTTAGTATTCGGCTATATAAAACATAAACCCCACATTCCTAAATAAAATGACAAAGACAGAACCTTTGTAGTTCTCTAGTCAGTTATATGAGAGTGGTGATTCAGGGCAAAACCCAAACTTAAACATAACTATACAATATTACTAAATCACACAGTAATTTTACCAATAAATATTCCAGTTAAGGACAGCTTTGTCATCTTTGCAAGTATTTTTAGTTGAAAGCAAGTGGTTGGGAAGTCCACGTGGACATGTTCTGATTTTTTAAAAATCTATTTTTAAGATCTGGTGACTGGATAGGTTTTCTAAACTCAGTTCTTTCGAACGGGTAATTTGAAAAGGGTAAACCACAAGAACGTTACTTAAGAAGCAAAGGACCTAACACGTTTACCAACTCAGATCCACACAAAACTAATTTAGAAACCTCCAAATCTAATAATGGGCCCAGTTATTAAAGCCTATATGTACACAAAACTGAACTGAAAGCTACCTCTCCAAATACAGCAAGGGCTATCTGAATTCTCTTGCTTTATATTTCCATAGTTGTTTGAGGGTGGGCTTCTCTTTGCATTTGTCTCCTAAATCTGCAGATCTGCTCCTTTTTACTTGGAATTAATTTTCAGATTTTAATATACATACCCAGTTTTATATATATATATACCCACACACACCCAGTTTAATATACATACCCAATTGAGAATACTATACAGCAGTTTAAGTTTTTTTATTGAAGTTAGTAATAATTTTACTGAAATTCGTTAAATGATTTTTTTAATCACTTTTAATTGTTTTAGGCAATCCCCATCCAATTTAGATATCAAGAATCTGAAGTTGAGGTCTTCACTCAAACACTTATTTTCTCTGGAAGGTCTAACTTTGACTAGAAATAAAAGATTAAAGCACTGTTATGACTAGGTCTTTCTTAAAGAGGGGTGTTTTAAAAGGGAAGAAACTGTCCCCTCCTGTTACTCTAAATGAGCAGCCTCTTGTTCTCAGCAGTCCTTCTGCACACAAGACCACTACTGACTTCAGTGGGAATTCTGCCCAAGAAGTGAGGAAGACAGGGTAGGATTAAATTAGTCCTAAATCCACCCCATTGTTCCAAGTCATTACTACTTGTACAGTTCTCCAATAACCTCTATAAAGTAGACATCTGAGATTTGACGGTGATTTCTCCAATTGAATTTAGGACTGACCCCTGGAGCTCTGACAGGAGGTGACACAACCTAGCTCTTTAAAAGCTGTGTCAGCCTGATGGATGTACTCAGCTGGCCCTTATCACAATCCAAGATTGTGATTTCTCACAGCAGAGTCCTGCAAACGGAAACTGAATAGGATTAAGCACTATTCGTTTCAGAGTAAAACCTGTTCACAGACAGAATTTTAAATCCCAGTTCCTGCGGCCAAGGAACTGACTCAGTTTCCCTCAAGTGGTAAACCCAAGAGGAAATGCGATAGGACGCGAGTTAAAACTAAAATTCTCCATACAGTATTATAAATCGAGAATACAGAAATAGCTGATTCCGGTGAAAGAAGGAAAAAAACAAGGGAAAAATAAAAAGAGAACTGAAAAAAATGCAAGAATAAAGGATAAACTGTTAAGATTCATTAAAAAAAAAAAAAAGCTTAAATAACAGTAACAAGAACAAGACGCCTGGCATACACGTGCCATTTCAGATGCGAGAAGTTAAAAAAAAAACCGAGGAAAGGATGTGATTCAGAAAAGAGAACATATATTCACACATCCTCTAGGTTCTCCCTTCCCTCTCATCCGACTAGAGCTCTTAAAAACGGCCAGCTGTGCTGTTCGTGGGGAATGCAATTTAAGGCGTCCTAAGTCAGAGGGAAGGATCCACATAGACCCCTCCCCAAAATAATAGACTAAGCAAGGGCTCTTCTAACCTCGCCAAAACACCCTGACCTCAAGGGAGATGAGAGATCTCAGAAATTACGACCGACGTCTTCCCGAGCTGCCCGGGGCAGGGACTCCTGCTGGGGATTTAGACTCATTCCAACTCTGCTCGCTCCTGGTCCTTAACCCAGCAGCGCAACTAAAAATGCTCCCAACTCTGCCGTCAAACAGAGAAGAAAAATGAGCCATCGCTGGTGAGATGGCCTGGGTGCTGGGACTGCAAGGATCAGAGAGCAAAACGTGCGTTTCTCTCCACTTTGGTCGGGAGGTCCGCGTCTGGAGGGACCGAGCGAGTGACGCCGCCCGAACCCAGCTACCCTGAGCGCCCAGGCGCGCGGCCCGCCCCGGGACGCGTGGCGTCCTCCGCCCGCGTTTCCTCTTCCAAAACCATCCTGCTGAAGGGCAACGCTGCCCCCGCCGCGTGCCCCNTGGGGTTATTGTACTGTTTAGTCTGTTTGGCCCTTTTATTTCCTACCTCTCCTCACGCTGGAGGGATGGAAGGGGCACGGAATCCATTAAAATCCAGAATACAGGACTGTCCATGCTATCACCTTTCTTATGTGGAACTAATGCTTAAACAGATTCCTTTATTGGGCCACATCTTTTACAATATAGTTAGGGAATGGGAGGAGGAAGGATGAAAAAATTAAGACTCACTGAATTCAATGTTTGTTTTTTGTCTTTTTTTCCCGCATTTCTTTTCCCTAGAGCTCAGAGCAGATCATTACAATCTTCTACTCTATTGTTAAGCCTAAAATACCCCATGTTTTATTTTGCTCTTCTCTGAAAACTATTGTCAGATGCAAGCTCTGTGATGAAGTGATTAGAAGTGTTATGTCAAAAAATATCTGTCAGGGTCTTCCTCTTAGAAAGCTGACAATCATTTTGGGGGAAAATGATTGGTTTTCTCAAATGGCATCAAACACTAGCAAGTAATTCCTAATTTCTACACTCTAATACATGTTTTTCAGAAAATAAACTTGTATAATGCATTTTAATCCTGACTCATTCAGGCAACGACAATGTATTTGCTCTACTTCTGATTCTGCAGACAGTAAGAATGCTTTGCGATACTAGGTACTCCAATTTGTCAGCCTGCTATGTTTTCACAAGAAGCTTTTCAACATTCCCTGATGAATATATCATATTTGAAAGCTTTATTACATATCAATTGCAATTTTATATCAATGACTATCTTACAATCTAATTAAGGTCTAAGAGGTCAACTTTACACATCTAATCACTCAAAATCATAGCCTATAAAGTAGTTTTTGGTCAGAACAAAGCAAAACAAAATCTATATACATACCCTCTGGTGGACATTGTTCTTTGTAAGAGGAGCATGAAGTTTCAGCCCCTACTGCTCCCCTTGGCAGGTACCTTTGTGCAGTGCACAAGTTACACAACCTTCTATGGCAGCCCTGGAATTCCTCTGCTTGGAATCTTTTCCTGCAGGCTTTTCACATTTGATTCCTTCCTGTCACTCGGATTCCTGGGCATGTCACCTCCTCTGAGAGTTCTCCCTTGACTACAATAAAACCCTTCCCAGCCCATCACTTTCTATATACACTATGCATTTATTACCTCTACTTAGTTACTACCATCTGAAGTTGTCTTGATACTGGCTGTTTATATGATATTATCTGTCTTCACCTCATGAGAATATGAACTCCAAGAGTTGAGGGGATCTTGTCAATCTTAGTCACCATGGTATCTCCAGAAAAAACGGCATGCCTGATATATTGGCAGCATCTCAGAATGGGAAAGACTAGAGATCTCTTCAAGAGAATTGGAGATACCAAGGGAACATTTCATGAAAAGATGNGGCGGGGGCGGGGGCGGGGGCGGGACTAGAAACCCGAGATTCAGGCCAATTGTGGAAAGACATACAGACGATTTCTTCCCGTTCTTTTGTATAATTAGATCGCTTTCTCTCAGATTCTACTCCTTTCTTCTCTGAAAGTTGGCATGTCGGTCGGGCTTGTCCTGGTCATTGCCTCCAGCGTCGGCCACACATGTACTTCTGGTTCTTTGCCTCCTCCCACCTCAGCTGAGATCTTTAAAGACTCCACCTCAGCCAAAGTCAAGTCTTTTCTTTCCTAAACAGTCTTTTCTAAAATTACCAATGTCAAATGAAACACCAGTTACAATACCTTTCATGTGTGTGATATTTTCAGTTAACAAAGCATATTAACATTTTATCTTTTGATCCTCTCAGGAGTTTTATGAAAAAGGCAGGGCAAGTGTTATCTTCATTACATCAAAGAAAAAAAGTAAGAGTCAGGAAGATAAGTTACTTGCTAAGGTCCTGCCAATGAATAATAAAGATAATAAAATCTAACATTCATTGCATGCTTTGTGTGCCAGGGATTGTTCACTGTCCCACACATGAGTTAATTTACTTAATGCCCCCTATGCTAAGTACTCAAGTAAAACTTTATAGGGTATGTTAACTACCACAGAGAGGAAGTCTGACTAGAAAGCAGTTCTGGTAAAGAAGACCAGGGAATATTATGAGACAATACTATTATAAACTTGCAGGCAGATTTACAATGAAATGAGGACTTGAAACTACACAGGTCTTGAAACTATGCAGACCTTGAAACTAACTTCACATGTGTCGCTTTACTCTTTTAAAGAATCCCTAAAATTATATAAGATTTAGGACCCATAGAACCTTAATCTACCAGTGATAAAACCCTTTTAAAACGTTACTGTAATATAATAAATTAAATGTAGGCATAATTTATAAAACAAAATGTCCTTATCAGAGGAAATTATGTCCCTG
The DNA here is from genome assembly GCA_006410675.1 of Oreotragus oreotragus. Classification (NCBI taxonomy): domain Eukaryota; kingdom Metazoa; phylum Chordata; class Mammalia; order Artiodactyla; family Bovidae; genus Oreotragus; species Oreotragus oreotragus. The sequence goes on from SJYX01016798.1 coordinate 443,483, forward strand.
CTATATCATCTATTGAAGTCTGCAGATCACTTCTGTATATCACTTTTTTAAAAAATGATTTGTTTATTTTGGGCTCTTCTGGGCCTTTGCTGCTGCACCGGTTTCTCTGTAGCTGCAGTGAGTGGTGGCTGTTCCTCCTTGCAGTGTGCAGGCTTCGCATCACGGTGGCTTCTCTCGTTGCAGAGCACGAGGGCACGTGGGCTTTGGTAGGTGCAGCACATGGGCTCATTAGCTGCCGAGCCAGAGCACAGGCTCAAGGGCTGTGGCACACAGTCCATCTGTGGCATAAGGGATCTTCCCAGACCAGGGATCTAACCTGTGTCTCCCGCATTGGCAGGCAGATTCTTTACCACTGGGCCACCAAGGGAAGCCCTGCACATCACCTTTTAACAGGAATATTGACAAGTTAAATTATATCCACAGATGGGTAACCTTGATAATGTGGGAACCAGCAAATCTTAGCCTAAAGAGACAATTAAAGGTGATGGAAAGGTTGTTATCAACTATCTAAAGGCTATTATGTAGAAGAATTATACTCTGTTTTGGACACAGCCTTACTTGGCCCCAACATCTGAATGGAATGAAGCAAATTTAGCAAAGACCTAACAGGAAGTGAAGATAGGAAGATCACAAACTGCGAGCCATAAGGAAGTAAAGAAAACAGGTGGAATATGGTACCATACAGAGGTCAGCAAACAACAGGTGGCAGTCCAGGCAAGCAGAGAAGTCCTAACAGGGCAAGAAGGGACTGGACGGACAGCAGGACAAGGTCCTGAACAGGTGATATGCAGAGATGTAAGCAGGCTGGAACACTGGCTACACAGACAAGGCGATAGTATTAATCCCTCAGAAAGACTGAGAAGAGCGAGTCTAGGTTTTCCCACTAGACAGATTGGAGTAACAGGCGAGACTGACATTGAGAACAAGACAGGAGTAGATACCAGATCTGAGATTCATACTACCTCCAAATTTAGCATCACAGCCTTAATTCTGGGCACCATCTGCAAGCAAAGCCAGTCTGGCAATTTGGACTATAAATTCACCCAGGACTTCGTTGGTGTTCGTATTTACCCACTCACTTACACAGGCATGCTCCTGAGAAATCTTGATCTCACTATGCTGGTGATTCATTCCTTTATCTTTTGCCTTCTGGGTACCAAGCCTAACCAGGTGGAAGTATCTGGGTGACTCTGGATTTGAAACCTGCCCTTCTTTCCATGATGCACAGGCAAGAAGACTGCCCTAGCATGCTGTCTGATGGAGACAATCTCAGGCTTCCCTGAGAATACATCCATCCCAGTTCCACTGCCAGAAGCTACAAGGACACCATGCAAATGCCAAGAGGAGTCAGTCTATCACTTGGCCACTCACTGGAGCAGTTTCAGCTATCTGTGACTCCATAACTCCAAATTTTAATGACAACCATTTTATCACTTCTGATTCTTTGGGGCTGCCATTCAAGCAGGGCTCAGCAAGATGGCTCATCTCTGCTCCATGTGGTGTCAGCTTGGGAGGCTCATCCATGAATGAAGGATCTAAGATTGCCTCACCCCCATGTCTGGCAGTTGGTGCTGCCTGTCACAAGGGGAGCTTAATTTCTCCTTTACATCGACTCTCATCATCCAGAGCCTCTCTCTCTCCATGCAATCTCTTAGCTGGATAACCCAGGCTTCCTTACATGACACCTGGCTTCTGAGAAGGTAGAAGCAAAAACTGCAAGACCTTGCAGGCCTAGGCCCAGAAGTCCTACAGCCTCACATATGTTCCATTCTGTTGATAAAGCAAGTCACAATTTCAGAAGACTTCCTTCATAGACTTCATCCCTTCTTCACAGACTTCATCTCTTGCTAGGAGGAGTGGGAGGGGTATACAGTGATAGGAAGAACTGTTGGCAGTCATCCTGGTAAACAATTCATCAGAGAAGCCAGGTTTTTTAAGCAACCATTCTCCTTTCCATGTGTAGTAAAATTTCCCACAGGTTTTTCCTCAAAAGCAACACAAGGCCCCTTTTCCATCTAAGACACATTGTGAGATGATAATCTCCTTTTGAAAGGCCATTCCCAGCTATTACTAATAATGCAAATAAGCACATCAAGCCTGTTAGATCACAAGGAACACAACTGATACTAATGGAGAAGATCGCCCATTTCCCAGAGATCCTGGACATTGTGCAGGATTCCATGACAGAATGAGACTTTGCATTGTTTCCCTCGTGGAGGAAAGATATATGTTCTTTGTGTGGAAAGAAGGATGAAACAGGTATTTGCTGACAGACTAGATAATGGCAGAGACAAGGCTATGTGGTTACCAAGCCGTATTCTCTTTTCTCTGGAGCACAAAACTATCTGCATCTCTGAGCCTCCTTTGCAGTTAAGTGTGGCCATGTAAGTGGGTTCTGGCTAACAGAATGTGGTTAGAGTTGATGTAAACTGCCTCTAGGAATAGTTCCTATTTAAAAAATCTCCTGCATGATCTTTCATGCTGCTTCTCTTTCTTCCTTTATTTGCCAGATGCAGAGGACCCAGAGAACTCTGAGCCCTGAGATGATAGATTCTCTAGTAAGTAAAGCCAAGATCCCTGAATGACTGTATAGAGCAGAGTCCTTCCTCATCCCCAACCATAACCCACATTGGATTATGGGCAAGAAGTAGGTGCAGAATAAACCTTTATCATGGTTGCACCAGTAAGATTTTGAGGTTGGTTTTTTTAAATAGCAATTAGCCTATCTACAGGACTTTCCCAGTGACTCAGTGGTTAAGAATCCACCTGCAGTGCAGGAGATAGGATTTGGATCCCTGAGTCAGGAAGATCCCCAGGAGGAGGGCATGGCAACCCACTCCAGTATTCTTGTATAGAAAATTCCATGGATAGAGGGGCCTGTTGGGTTATAGTCCACAGGGTCACTAAGAGTCAGACACAATTGAAGTGACTGAGGACAAGCCTATCCTGAAATTATCGCAATGCTAAACTAATTCTTCCAGAAAATAGGAAAAGAAGTAACATGCTTCAAGTCATTGTATAAAACCAAAACTCACTGAGAATGGTACAATAGGGAAGATCTTGAGGTTAATCTAAAAAAAAAAAAAAAAAGGCAGAACAGTTCTAATAGTTCTAACTGAAGATACTAGTAATACAAGGAAAAGAATGATAAATTCTCATTAAGGGAATTTATCAAATTCCATGAATACATGGAAATTGGACAAAGTGGGTAGGTAACTTTTAGGAGGAAACACATGAAAAAAGGCATTAAGACTTTAAAAAGGAGCTTGAGTTAGGATTCACTGCAGGTTTTCGTAAGATAAAAACCATAGCCTTGACTAGATGGACCTTAGTCAGCAAAGTAATGTCTCTGCTTTTGAATGTACTATCTTAGCTAAGTAAAAACCCCGAAGCATGCCAATTTGATTTATTTAAATTCAAACTCAGTCAAATTGAGCTAATATTTTCATGTTTTCATCTGGTGCACCATATGCTAAGTAGACTGGTGAGCCACCCAATTCCCACCCCACCCCCCAAAAAAGAGTAGCACTTGGCTTACCACTGTTTAACCCATTTTTCAATGACACCTAAGTAAGTAATTGCTTAGTGAAAGTACTATATAAAAAACAATGCATACTTCATCTGAGAGCTTCATATACCCTTTGTAAGACCCTTTTAAGAGTATAACATTCATCCTAATGGGTTGTAAATGTCAAGTACTTAATTAGGCAAAAAATGTAGATGAACTGAAAGAGTGTGACTCAGTAGAATCTTCCAAAGGTGGATGGACATGAGACTTTGAGGTAAGATCTGATTCTTTGTTTGAGCTCAGTGATGTCAAGCAAAGCTGTCTTGGCGAGTTAAACTGGGTGCTCCATTGACCGGAGTGGAGTAGGGACTCGAAGGAAGAATTCCAGACACACAGGAGTTTATCAGAGAAAGAAAGTTTAAGATGTGAGAATAGTCTGATTGGGACACCTGTTAACTAAACCACCAACCTTGATAAATCTTATCAACCTGGTCAAGCAGCTTTCCTGTTTCTGCACTGACATCTGTTTGGACTTCCAGAAATTCTGTGACCTCAGAGTACAGGTTTCTCAGTTGGTTTCAGTTATAGCTTTAATAGAAAAAAATAAAAGATTTTAGTATGTCCTAGAAAACACAAACAGACAAGGATAGAATTTGAAAATAAGAGAAGTGTCTAATCCTTACACCACAGAGAAAATTAATAAGATTGTCTGGTTGTCCAGAGTTAACCAAGGTGTGGCGGAGGTGGGGCGGGAGGGGTAAANGATTTTAGTATGTCCTAGAAAACACAAACAGACAAGGATAGAATTTGAAAATAAGAGAAGTGTCTAATCCTTACACCACAGAGAAAATTAATAAGATTGTCTGGTTGTCCAGAGTTAACCAAGGTGTGGCGGAGGTGGGGCGGGAGGGGTAAAGAAAACCCATATGAAAAATTAAGGGGAAGGCAATGGCACCCCACCCCAGTACTCTTGCCTGGAAAATCCAATGGACGGAGTAGCCTGGTGGGCTGCAGTCTATGGGGTCACTAACAGTCGGACAGACTGAGCGAAAGAAAATAAAATTTTTTTAATTTTAAAAATTAAAAAAAAAAATTAAAATTTCCCCAAGGGAAGAGTCATCTATAATATATATGCAAATAAGACAGAGTGAAAGAAACCTATCATTCTGTGTCATTCTTTTTAACAGCTTAATGTTTAGGTTAAAATATGTGGAATTTGTCTCTTACCAATGGACATGTATATATTTTAAAAATTTTGCAATACCTACAACAAAACTAATATCCTTGTACCTATGTCTATGAGTACATGTAGGAGTCTTTTGGTCAATATCTTTTATCAAATTAAAAATACTTTTTAATCTTCAATTTCCAAGACTTTGCTTTTTCTCTTTTTAAATCATGAACACTTGTTGAATCAAATAATTTTTTCTTATTTTATTAACATAATCATAAATAATTTCTTTCCATTATCTGGTTGTGAGGTAAATTACATTAAATGATTTTCAAACATTAAATCAATTTTGCCTTCCAATAATAAAACTTGATTTTGAAGTAGTATCCTTTGTATACACTGATCTGATACATTCAGTTTGCTAGTATTATAGCTTAGAATTTTTAAGTTTTCATTCATGAGTGAAATTGGACTGTAATCTTTCCTTTTTAATAATACCCTTTTCAGACTTTGACATCAAAGTGAAATTAAGTGAAGTGAAAATTGCTCAGTCGTGTCCAACTCTTTCAGACTCCACGGACTCTGAAGTCCATGGAATTCTCCAGGCCAGAATACTGGAGTGGCTATCCTTTCCAGTGAAATTGGACTGTAATCTTTCCTTTTTAATAATACCCTTTTCAGACTTTGACATCAAAGTGAAATTAAGTGAAGTGAAAATTGCTCAGTCGTGTCCAACTCTTTCAGACTCCACGGACTCTGAAGTCCATGGAATTCTCCAGGCCAAAATACTGGAGTGGCTATCCTTTCCCTGAATTTGGCAATAAGGAGTTTATGGTCTGAGCCACAGTCAGCTCCTGGTCTTGTTTTTGCTGACTGTATAAACCTTCTCCACAATGGCTACAAAAAATATAATTAATCTGATTTCAGCATTGACCATCTGGTGATGTCCATGTGTAGGGTCTTCTCTTGTATTGTTGGAAGAGGATGTTTGCTATGACAAGTATGTTCTCTTGACAAAACTCTGTTAACCTTTGACCTGCTTCATTTTGTACTCCAAGGTCAAATGTGCCTGTTACTCCAGGTATCTCTTGACTTCATACTTTTGCATTCCAGTCCCCTATAATAAAAAGGACATCTTTTTTGGTTATTAGTTCTAGAAGGTCTTGTAGGTCTTCATAGAACCATTCAGCTTCAGCTTCTTCAGCATTACTGGCCAGGGCATAGACTTGGATTACTGTGATACTGAATGGTTTGCTTAGAAATGAACAGAGATCACACTGTTGTTTTTGAAATTGCACGCAAGTACTGCATTTTGGACTCTTTTGTTGACTATGATGGCTACTCCATTTCTTCTAAGGGATTCTTGCCCACAGTAGTAGATATAATGGTCATCTGAGTTAAATTCGCCCACTTCAGTCCATTTTAGTTCACTGATTCCTAAAATGTTGATGTTCACTCTTGCCATTACTTGTTTGACCATTACCAATTTGCCTTGATTCATGGGCCTAACATTCCAGGTTCCTATGCAATATTGCTCTTTACAGCATCGGACTTTACTTCCATCCCCACTCATATCCACAACTGGGTGTTGTTTTTGCTTTGGCTCTGTCTCTTCATTTTTTTTGCAGTTATTTCTCCAGTGACCTCCGGTAGCATATTGGGCATCTACCAACCTGGAGAGTTCATCTTTCAGTGTCCTATCTTTTTGCCTTTTCATACTGTTCATGGGGTTCTCAAGGCAGGAATACTGAAGTGGTTTGCCATTCCCTTCTTCAGTAGACCATGTTTTGTCAGA
>SJYX01016798.1:452037-488522 GCA_006410675.1 Oreotragus oreotragus
AAATAGATGGGGAAACAGTGGAAACAGTGGACTTTATTTTTTTAGGCTCCAAAATCACTGCAGATGGTGACTGCAGCCATGAAATTAACATCGCTTGCTGCTTGGAAGAAAGACCATGACCCACTTAGCATATTCAAAAGCAGAGACATTATTGCCAACAAAGGTTCGTATAGTCAAAACTTTGGTTTTTCCAGTAGTCATGTATGGAAGTGACAGTTAGACTATAAAGGAAGCTTAGTGCCAAAGAATTGATGCTTTTGAACTGTGGTGTTGGAGAAGACTCTTGAGAGTCCCTTAGACAGCAAGGAGATCCAACCAGTCCATCCTAAAGGAAATCAGTCCTGAATATTCATTGGAAGGACTGATGCTGAAGTTGAAGCTCCAATACTTTGGCCACCTGATGCAAAGAACTGACTCATTGGAAAAGACCCTAATGCTGGGAAAGACTGAAGGTGGGAGGAGAAGGGGAAGACAGAAAATAAGATGGTTGGATGGCATCACCAACCTGACAGACATGAATCTGAGCAAGCTCCGGTAGTTGGTGATAGACAGGAAACCTCATGTGCTGCAGTCCATGGGGTTGCAAAGAGTCAGACATGACTGAGCAACTGAACTGAACTAAGCCTTTTCCTTCTCCAGTGGAACTTCCCAGCCCAGGGATCAAACCCAGGTCTCCTACACTGCAGGTGAATTCTTTACCGGCTAAGCCACAAATTATGTTGGCCTTATAAAACAAAATAAAAGTTTATATTCATCTTTTTACTTTCTGAAAAAGGTTGTATAGCATTGGAGTTATTTTTTCCTTAACTGTATAGGTAATTCACTGGTAAAGCCATACGAGCTTAGAGTTTTCTTTGTGGAAAGAATTATTATGGGCTCATAATGGTATTAGATAATGTTTTGGTAAGTAACATTTCCCAGGGAATTTTAAAATTTCATCAAAATTTTCAAATTTACTAACATTCATAGTTTATAATGCTTTTAATTACTCTCTGCATATCAAAATGTAGTGATACCTTTACTTCATTCCTGATCCAGATCATTGTGCCTACCTTTTTTTTCCCTTGGTTCATCTTCCCAGAGGCTTATTTTATTTATTTTAAAGAAAAACTTTTTACTTTATTGGTTTTTTTAAATATGCAAGTGTTTTCTATCTTATTAGTATTTGCAACTATTATTTCTTTCATTTGCTTGTCTTTTTTTCCAAAAATCTTGAAAAAGTCACTCAGATAATTGATTTTTGGTACTTTTTCTCTAATATAACTATAAAATTCTCTTGAAATATTCTGCACATTTTCCTGTTACATTTTTGGTTTTATTCATTTAAAAATATTCTTTTAGAGTTTTTTTTTTACAGTATTTGATATCAAGATTTATTGCAAAGCTATAGGATGTGTGATAATTCTAGAAAGATAGAAAAATAGACCACTGGAACACAATAAAATGTTCCAAAACAATCCTACACGTATATGGTCATTTATTCATGAGGAAGGAACCACTGTAGGGAAATGGAGAAAGGATGGCTCTGTCAATATATGATATCAAGTCTATTGAATAACCACACAGGGAAAGAAATAAATCTTGATCCATATTTCCCTCCATACATAAAAACCAGTTGCAGGACTTTCCTGGTGGTGTAGTGGATAAGGATCTGCCTGTCAGTTCAGGGGATACTGGTACAATCTTTGATCTAGGAAGATACCACATACCAAGGAGCAACTAAGCCCATGTGTCAAAACTACAGAATCCATGCTCTAGAGCCCACACTCAACAACTGCTGAAGCTGGTGTGTCTAGAGCCTGTGTTCTGCAATAAGAGAAGTCACCTCAATGAGAAATCTGTGCACGGAAATGAAGAGTAACACTCCTGCTCTCCACAACTAGAGAAAGCCCACGTGCAGCCATGAAGACCCAGCCCAGCCAAAATGAATACATAATTTTNGGCTGGTTCATATGATGTTTGACAGAAAACGGGAAAATTCTGTAAAAAAAATTTTATCCTTCAAATAAAAAATAAATTAATTCACAAAAACCCATCTTGATTGTGGACTTCCCTGGTGGTCCACTGGTTAAGAATCTGCCTGCCAATGCAGGGGATGCAGGCTTGGTCCCTGGTCTGAAAGCTAAGATCCCACGTGTCTCGGGGCAACTAAGCCCATGTCCCACAACTACTGAGGGTGTGTCTAGAGCCTGTGTTCTGCAATAAGAGAAGTCACCTCAATGAGAAACCTGTGCACGGAAATGAAGAGTAACACTCCTGCTCTCCACAACTAGAGAAAGCCCACGTGCAGCCATGAAGACCCAGCCCAGCCAAAATGAATACATAATTTTAAAAAAAATAGCTGTAGCTGGATTGTCAGTCAGTCAGTCAGTTCGGTCGCTCAGTCGTGTCCGACTCTTTGCGACCCCAATGAATTGCAGCACGCCAGGCCTCCCTGTCCATCACCAACTCCCTGAGTTTACTCAAACTCATGTCCATCAAGTTGGTGATGCCATCCAGCCATCTCATCCTCTGAGGTCCCCTTCTCCTCCTGCCCCCAATCCCTCCCAGCATCAGGGTCTTTTCCAGTGAGTCAACTCTTCGTATGAGGTGGCCAAAGTACTGGAGTTTCAGCTTTAGCATCAGTCCTTTCAATGAACACCCAAGACTGATCTCCTTTAGGATGGACTGGTTGGATCTTCTTGCAGTCCAAGGGACTCTCAAGAGTCTTCTCCAACACCACAGTTCAAAAGCATCGATTCTTCGGCACTCAGCTTTCTTCACAGTCCAAGTCTCACATCCATACATGACCACAGGAAAAACCATAGCCTTGACTAGATGGACCTTTGTTAGCAAAGTAATGTCTCTGCTTTTGAATATACTATCCAGGTTGGTCATAACTTTCCTTCCAAGGAGTAAGCGTATTTTAATTTCATGGCTGCAATCACCATCTTCAGTGATTTTGGAGCCCCAAAATATAAAGTCTGACACTGTTTCCACTGTTTCCCCATCTATTTGCCATGAAGTGGTGGGACCAGATGCTGTGATCTTATTTTTCTGAATGTTGAGTCCATGTGTAAATGATAAAAACAATCAAACTTCTATCTACAAGATAATATAAAATAATATCTTCCTCATATTGGAATAGGCAACAGTGTCTCACAGCACACTTACACACACACACACACACACACACACACACATACACCACTAACCATAAAGAAACAAACTGAGCAGCTACATGAATATTAGGAATGTTTGGGACTTCCTTGATGGTCCAGGGGTTTAGAATCAGACTGCCAGTTCAGGGGACACGGGTTCCATCCTACATGCAGCAGAGCTCAGACTAAGCCAGTGCATTGCAGCTACTGAGCCTGTGCTCTAGAGCCTGTAAGCTGAAACTACTGAGCCCCTGAGCTGCAGCTACTGAAGCCTGCATGCCTAGAACCCATGCTGCACAGCAAGAGAAGTAACTGCAAGGAGAAGCCCAATCACCACAGCTAGAGAGTACCCTCTGTTCTCAGCAACTAGAGAAAGCCCATGAGGAGACCCAGAACATCAAAAATAAATAAACTTTTAAAAATATATATTAGGAACATTTGGGGGACTTCCTTGGTGATCCAGTGGTTAAGACTCCAGGCCTCCATTGCAGGGCGTTGGGGAACTAAGATCCCAGATGCCTCATGGTGAGGCTTCCGGAGTAGCTCCGTCAATAAAGCATCTGCCTGCAATGCGGGAGTGAAAGTGAAAGTCACTCAGTCCTGTCAAACTCTTTGCAACTCCATGGACCATACAGTCCTTAGAATTATCCAGGCCAGAATTTTGGAGTGGTTAGCCTTTCCCCTTCACCTGGGGATCTTCCCAGGAGCTCGGATGGTAAAGAATCCACCTGCAGTGCAAGAGACCCTGGTTCAATTCCTGGATCAGGAAGATCTGCTGGAGAAGGAAATGGCAACCCACTCCAGTGTTCTGGCCTGGAGAATCCCATGGACAGAGGAGCCTGGCAGGCTACAGTCCATGGGATCGCAAGAGTTGGACACAACTTAGCACTATCCATCTTCTTCTGTGCCTCATGGCATAGCAAAAGAGAAAAATAAAAACATTAATTCATCAGAAGATACCATGATAAGAAGTCTTCAAAGTGGAAGTATTGGAACTCATATATCTCACAGAGTATCCTTATCTAGAACATACAATACCCACAAATCAGTAAAATAAGCAAGAAAAACCAGAGAAATTGGACAAAAAAAACATGGAAACTTCATAAAAACAGGATACTCAAGTCATCAACAAATATATGAAAAGATGCTCAACATCATTAACCATAACCTTGTAGGAGCTGGGGCAGTCGTGTCCGACTCTGCAACACCATGGACTGTAGTCCACCAGCCTCCTCAGTTCATGGAATTTTCCAGACAAGAATACTTGAATGGGTTGCCATTTTCTTCTCCAGAGGATCTTCCGGATTCAGGGATCGAACTCATGTCTCTTCCATCTCCTGCATTGTCAGATGGATTTTTTACTACTGTACCACCTGGGAAGCCCATTAACCATGAAGTGAAGTGAAATGAAGTCGCTCAGTCGTGTCTGACTCTTTGCAACCCCACGGATTTAGGAGCCTGCCAGGCTCCTCCATCCATGGGATTTTCTAGGCAAGAGTACTGGAGTGGGTTGCCATTTCCTTCTCCAGGGGATCTTCCCAACCCAGGGGTTGAACCCGGGTCCCCCACATTGCAGGCAGATGCTTTACCATCTGAGCCACCAAGAAAGCCCCAACCACAAGGGGAATGCAAATTTAAATTACAGTGTTATACCACTATATGCCCCATCAGAGTGACTAAAATTAAAAGAATAACATCAAATGTTAAGAATGGTGAGAGTTGGTAAAAGCATTTTGTAAAGCCATTTGGCAGTATATAGTAAAACTGGACATATGCATATAGTGTGCATTCAAAAGTTTACTCCAAGAAGTATATTCTAAAGGAATGTTTACATGAAAATACCAAGACATGTATGCAGATGTGCACAGCAGCATTTTTTGTAACAGCCCAGATAACAGAATATCCACAAAGAATAAAATTATGGTATATTCATAAAATCAGTTATAATACAGCAATAAAAATGAATTAATTATAGCTACAAGCAAACCTCGGTGTACCTCAAAAATATGATGCTGAATAAAAAAAAATGCCAGATACAAAAGAATATATACAGTGCAATTCTATTTAACTAATGTTCAGAAAAAGGAATGAATTGGAGATACCAAGGGAACATTTCATGCAAAGATGGGCTCAATAAAGGATAGAAATGGTATGGACCTAATAGAAGCAGAAGATATTAAGAAGAGGTGGCAAGAATACACAGAAGAACTGTACAGAAAAGATCTTCATGACCCAGATAATCATGAGGATGTGATCACTAATCTAGAGCCAGACATCTTGGAATGTGAAGTTAAGTGGGCCTTAGAAAGCATCACTAAGAACAAAGCTAGTAGAGGTGATGGAATTCCCGTTGAGCTGTTTCAAATCCTGGAAGATGATGCTGTGAAAGTGCTGCACTCAATATGCCAGCAAATTTGGAAAACTCAGCAGTGGCCACAGGACTGGAAAAGGTCAGTTTTCATTCCAATTCCAAAGAAAGGCAATGCCAAAGAATGCTCAAACTACCGCACAATTGCACTCATCTCACACGCTAGTAAAGTAATGCTCAAAATTCTCCAAGCCAGGCTTCAGCAATATGTGAACCGTGAACTCCCTGATGTTCAAGCTGGTTTTAGAACAGGCAGAGGAACCAGAGATCAAATTGCCAACATCCGCTGGATCATGGAAAAAGCAAGAGAGTTCCAGAAAAACATCTATTTCTGCTTTATTGACTATGCCAAAGCCTTTGACTGTGTGGATCACAATAAACTGTGGAAAATTCTGAAAGAGATGGGAATACCAGACCACCTAACCTGCCTCTTGAGAAATCTGTATGCAGGTCAGGAAGCAACAGTTAGAACTGGACATGGAACAACAGACTGGTTCCAAATAGGAAAAGGAGTACGTCAAGGCTGTATATTGTCTCCCTGCTTATTTAACTTATATGCAGAGTACATCATGAGAAACGCTGGACTGGAAGAAACACAAGCTGGAATCAAGATTGCCGGGAGAAATATCAATAACCTCAGATATGCTGATGACACCACCCTTATGGCAGAAAGTGAGGAGGAGCTAAAAAGCCTCTTGATGAAAGTGAAGGAGGAGAGCGAAAAAGTTGGCTTAAAGCTCAACATTCAGAAAACGAAGATCATGGCATCCGGTCCCATCACTTCATGGGAAATAGATGGGGAAACAGTGGAAACAGTGTCAGACTTTATTTTTTTGGGCTCCAAAATCACTGCAGATGGTGACTGCAGCCATGAAATTAAAAGACGCTTACTCCTTGGAAGAAAAGTTATGACCAACCTGGATAGTATATTCAAAAGCAGAGACATTACTTTGCCGACTAAGGTCCACCTAGTCAAGGCTATGGTTTTTCCTGTGGTCATGTATGGATGTGAAAGTTGGACTGTGAAGAAAGCTGAGCGCCAAAGAATCAATGCTTTTGAACTGTGGTGTTGGAGAAGACTCTTGAGAGTCCCTTCGACTGCAAGGAGATCCAACCAGTCCATTCTGAAGGAGATCAACCCTGGGATTTCTTTGGAAGGACTGATGCTAAAGCTGAAACTCCAGTACTTTGGCCACCTCCTGCGAAGAGTTGACTCACTGGAAAAGACTCTGATGCTGGGAGGGATTGGGGGCAGGAGGAGAAGGGGACGACCGAGGATGAGATGGCTGGATGGCATCACGGACTCGATGGATGTGAGTCTGAGTGAACTCCAGGAGATGGTGACGGACAGGGAGGCCTGGCGTGCTGCGATTCATGGGGTCGCAAAGAGTCGGACACGACTGAGCGACTGAACTGAACTGAACTGAATGATGATAGCAATCAAAGATGATTTAATTTTACTGGTGGAGTAATGACCAAGAGGGGGTTCTGGGTACTAGCAGTGATTTATTTCCTGATGTGAGTAGTGGTTATCCAGGTGTGTTAACCTTGGAAAAATTCATTGAATGATGAACTTAAGAATGCACACTTTCCTATATGACTTCAAATTGTCTTAATAATATTAAAATCAGCTTTAAAATAGCATAGATATTACCCTTAACATTTGATTGAATAGGATTCATTTGTCTCCTTAATGCCAACCTGTTTTTCACCAAGTGAGTAATTACCAGCTCTTATTTTTATCTTTGAAAAAAATTTTAAAGGAGCATGGTTGTCGAAATTAAATATGCTTCTGTCCCTCAAAACTGTAGATAATTTTAGGCCTCTTGCTTAAATAAATATGTTTAATATTTATTTCTCAGTTTTGCTTTCTATTCAGGAATATCAATTGCTGACTTTAAAATAAGTACATGGTAGACTTCCCCAGTGGTCCAGTGGCTCAGATTCTGAGCTTTTACTGTAGGGAGCAAGGGTTTGAGCCCTGGTCTGGGAAGTTCCACATGGGGCACCCAAAAAACAACAACAACACACACACACATATATGTATATATGTACATACAGATACACACACACGGTATAAATTTATTTCTCCCTATATGACCTTGATTCCCAAGGTATGTACTCATTTTTTTTTAACAACATAACAATGTGAATTAGATGGGATTGTTCTTTTCAAGAAATTAGGGCAGTATTATAATTATGCTTGTGAACATGTGCTCATCTGAAGAAATATATCCCCCATCACATATAGGTTCTAAAGTGAGAAGTGTTTTTTAAAAAAATCATAGAATATAGGACACATAGGTTGTGGGAGTATTTATTTAGGCAAAGAAAGGCTTGCCTTACTATAATCTTGTTATCCATCAAAAACTAAAATAGGATAAAGACAAATCAAGACAAAAAAATATTAGGCTAAGTAAACAATTTATGTTTTTTCAGTTTGGCGGCATGGTTCCTTTGTTGGATTACAAAACAATTTCAGCAAAGAGAATTCCCAGGGGAAAGGATGTGAAAGAGAGCCAGAAAGCAATGTAATAAAAGCAACTGAAAACCACTTCTAAATAAGTATTCACCAATTGTTCGGGATATAATGGGGTTAATTCTAAGCAGGTGGACTTTTCCACTACAGTAATATGGACAATATATGTCTCCTTCAAAGTTCTTTAAGCTACACTCTAAAAGTGAATTTACTATAAGGGACTTAGTGCTATCTTGTAAATCCTTCCGTAAAAGAACTGTGTGTTTTCGTACTCATACCAGTTCAGATGGAAAGGATGGTGATGATCAGCAAAGAGAAGCAAGCAATCCAACAAAGCTCTATCAGGAGTGTGAAAGTAATGCTAGTTCACCCCACACACGGAATGAAAACGGCTACATGTCACATCTCTACTGTATTATCACTTGTTTAAATTTCAAGTCTTTCTTTTTGTTGTTACTGTCTTCAGCCTTAAAATATTGTCTATCTTTAAAACAAAGAAATCAAAATTTTAAAAATCTTTCTCACACTGTCCCAAGCCTTTTTTGCTTTTATTTTTAAAATCAGAACTATTTTTCTAAACTTCGGACTCCTTGAGATTTGGAATTTAACCACAGTAGCTAACTAAGCATCTGATTAATATTTCTCCCTGGGGGCTCAGACAGTAAAGAATCGACCTGCAATGCAGGAGACACAGGAGACGTAGGACATGTGGGTTCGATCCCTGTGTCCAGAAGATTCCCCCAGAGAAGGACATGGCAACCCACTCCAGTATTCTTGCCTGAAGAATTCCATGGACAGAGGAGCCTGGAGAGCTATAGGCCATGGAGTCCCAAAGAGTCCTACAAGACTGAGCGACCAACACTTTCAGTTCACTTTCACCATTTTCCCAGTTGATTCCTCACATTCACTAACTCCTTAGTATTCACATCTTCAGCCTACAGATCTAGACTTTTACTCCCCACTGTACACACTGTCATTCGCTTTGACGTTATCTTAAGTAAACTGTTTAACTCTGTTACCAGTGGTCTGTGGGTTGACCAGGCGCTGCACTTGACCCTTTGTACTAGGGAAAATATCCTTTGATGTCAATAAGACTTTTCAACATATCAACTTTGCTGGCCAATTGGTAAACATTGAAAGACAGAGATATGAACATGGGAAGTCATTTTGTCATTATTTCTATTTCATTTCCTTTATAATCTTACAGAAAAGTCTATAATCCTGTATTTATTATGAGACTATAACCATGTAAACGACTTTGAAGTATGGACTTCAAAAACGTTTTCAACATCATGAGGTCCAACAGGGTAGAGAAGACATGCTTTGTTATAAGTCTTATTTAATCAGTGAAAAACTTTGATAATAGACAAAGTTTCTAAACAAAATTATCTAAACATCTGGAACCTATTAAAGAACTGAGGAAGTTAGGCCACAGTTAAATTTAGGAAGGTATTTTTATTATAAATTCCTTATAAAGTGAGTCTATGGAAAAAAAAGTAAATTACCATTACTATTTGACCTAAATTTCTCATATTCATTAAGCCTAGACATTTAAGAATATTGTGATTAAAATAAAAAATTACCCTTTGGGACAGCAAGGACTTAGTGTTTATCTTATGATAGGTATGTAAATGCTGATTTTAGTAATCATGTTAAGGTACTATTTGTATACATTTTGATGTGCATTAAACATATTGAAATATTATGGCCTTAAGAATTCAGAGTTAGCTTTAAATTCTAGCTCCACCACATATTAGTTGCATAAACTTAGGCAATATTTGTCAACTTGGAGCCATGATGTTCTTCTCTGTAGAGAACAGAAATATATTTTTAGTGGAAGTATAATTGATTTACAATGTTGTATTAGTTTTAGGTGTATAGCAAAGCATTTCAGTTGTGCATATATATATTTAAGATTCTCTTCCCTTAAAGGTTATTAAAAAATATTGAGTACAGTCCCTGTGCTACACAGTAAGACTTTGTTGTTTACAGTACTGTGTATATGTTAATCTCAAACTCCTAATTCATCCCTCCCCTTCTCTTAGTCTTTGTTAACCGTACATTTGTTTTCTATGCTTATAAGTCTGTGTCTGTTTTGTACATAAGTGCATCTGTATCTTTTTCCCCCAGATTCCACATACAAGCAATATCATATGCTATTTGTCTTTCTCTGGCTTACTTCACTTAGCATGACAACCTGTATGTCCATCTGTGTTGCTGCTAATGGCATCATTTCATTCTTTTTAAAGTCCAAGATGATTAAGTACATAATACCTGGAAGAGCCTAGCACAGTGCCTCACACTGAGTTCATGCTCAATAAATGTTTCCTGCCTTTCTTCCATCTCTGCTATCTTGCTTCCTCCTCTTTCACCACCGTTGCTGGTATGTTACACTGGCTTTCCACTTCAGAGTCTAAAGGGATGTTGCATAAATGTTTTTATAAACTTCCACATATTTCATACTTTTCCACTGTTACCAACAGTTTGAAACATTAGAGCTCCTTGGGGACAGGAGTGTAGTGGGGAAAGTTGTGAGTGTATATTTTGTTTGGCAGTGAGTCACAGATAAAAGAAGAAAACTCGAATCTATTGAGCCCGATGCCAAGCATGTATGTGTTAAGTTGCTTCAGTCATATCCCACTTTGCGACCCTATGGACCATGGCCTGCCAGCCTCCTCTGTCCATGGGATTCTCCAGGCAAGAATACTAGAGTGGATTGCCATGCCCTCCTTCAGGGGATCATCCTGACCCAGGGATTGAACCCAAGTTGCTTACATCTCATGCATTGGTAGGAGGGCTCTTTACCACTAGCGCCACCTGGGAAGGCCAATAATACTTTATGTTTTATAGTATTTACTCATTTTTATTCTTGTACTAGTCACATCTGCCTGCCTCTAAAGCTCATGCTCTTTTTGCTCAAAAATGCTGTCACCTTCTTTTACAGATGTGTCTGAGGGACAGTTTTTCAGTATTAACAGAAAATGCATTTTGAGTTTAAAGCACTGCTTATGAGTAGATGTAGATGGTCAGGACAGATATGGGTGGGAATGCTACTGAAAAACAAAAAACATGTTCATGGGGAACTTGGTGCTAAACCATTTGTAGATGACCTCCTTCTGGGTTGGGGTTTCGTATGTAGCAGAGCAGCTCCCTGGCTGTGATCTACTGAAAGTCAGCCCTTGACAGAAGGACTTGTAAAAAAGGAAAGAAAAAGAAGGGGGAGGGGAATTAAAAATAAGTAATAAAAAATAGAAAGAAGAAAATAAAAACAAAAAAACAGAAGGCATTTCTGGTGGTCCAGTGGTTAGGACTCTGCGCTCTCATTGCAGAGGGTCCAGGTTCAAACTCTGGTTGGAGAGCTAAGATTCTACAAGCTGTGTGGTGTGGTGAAAAAAAAAAAAAAAAAAAAGCAAACAAAAAACAGAAGAGGGAGTACACAGAACATATAAATGAATCAAGGGCAACATTACCTGAGAAACTGCGGATACCCTGAACTCTAGAAAATAAACAAAAATAATAGCTGAGAATCAAAGCAAGGCCTGAGGCTATAATGTACCAAAATACAGGGCAAACTGGATCAGTTTAGTTTGAGCTGTCCATGGAGAATGAATTGAAAACAGTTAAAAATACATCAAAGAGCAGGGTGTGGGGTGGATGAAGCCTGGTGATTCATGATTTAAAATCTCAGAATACAGCGCACCTCCCCATACTGGGGACAGCTTCTTAAAGATCATTTATCAGGCTGTACAAATTAAACTAAAAGGAAGACATTCTCCTACTTATAGTCAGTTCTCAGCAAGGTCCATTGTGTGTAAACAGTGTTCCTACTCTTAAAAGCTCTGCCTACAAACTGGTCCCACTTTATTATGTGGTCGTTTTATGAATGATGATAGGAAATGGAGCGGATTTATAACTCGGTGTGATAGCTTTCTTTCTCTTGCATATACCTTTACAGTGACATTTGCTACTTTAAACAATTCTTTTGAGGTAGATAGTTAAGTTAAATTAAAATATTGTTCTTATGTTTGTCTAAAAGGTATATTACTAAATAGTGATGGTTAAAATGATGGATTCTGATCAGACAGATCTGGGTTTAAGCCTTGGTTCTTTCTCTTACAAACTGTGTGACTTTAGGCAAATTACCTAATCTCCTTAACGTCATTTCTTCACCTGTAAATACTGGCATTATTGGTAGCATCTATTTCAATTGGAGAGGAACAAACTGAGATGTCAATATCTTGCAGAATATTTTAATCAGACAGAATCATCTCAACTCATCACATTTTTGCTCACCCTATATTGGATCCGTAGGCACTGGCTTACTGACTATCTTCACAATATTTTCAGATGGATTTCCTCTCATCACCTCCACTGCTCTTGTCTTGGGCCAAATTCCATCACCTTTCCTTGGATTATTGCACTCTCCTAACTGGTTTCACTATTTCTGCTCTTACCTCCTTCAGACTTAATATGTCTCCAGGATCAGCCTTTTCACATAAAAATCAGGTCATGTCAATCATCTGCTCAAGCCCTCACCCTCCTCATCGTTTTCCATGTTACTTAGAAAAGAACCACAAAGTCCTTTCCATGTTCTCCAAGGACTCGTGGGACTTGGCCAGCCTCTCTGTCACCATCCCTTGATGCCCTCCCATTTTCTTACTCCACTGCAGCCTCACTGGTCTTCCTGTTCCTTCTGGAACACACCATCACAACCACCTCAGGTAGATACTTTTGCACTTGTTGAACTCTGTCTGGAATGTCCTTCCCTCGGATACGTGCAAGACTTGTTCTTTCTCCTCCTTCAAACCTTTATTCAGGTGCTACCTCCTCAGAAAGATCTTCTCTCGCTTCTTTAATACTGTGCATTCTCTCTCTCTCTTCTCTGCTTTGTTATTGTTTTTCTTGGTTCTTATCACCATCTAACATCCTTTATGTTCTTTATGTTTTACTTGTTGATTTGTTACCTATTTCTATTTCTATTCTATTCCTGTAGAATATGAGTTCCACAAGAGCAACGATTCTCACCTGGGTTACATCTAGCCTGTAAAACACTGCCTGGCGTATAGCAGCCATTCAGTAAATAAACATAGACATACACGGTGAACCAACAAATGAATGATTGGGTCATATGACTGCAACGTGGCTCAATCGTGTATCTATACTTATACCTATGGGACACAGCTCCTTGGATGGCGTTGCTTCTAAGCCAAAATCCATTCGTGACATTCAACTCTGACCAGTAGGAAAATAGCTCCCCAAAATGTAGCCCCAGCTACTAGGGTGAAGATTTTCCAAGGCCCAAAGGAAGCAAGAAAGAAAAGGGAAGCTTCTGAAATTCCTTAGTCAGGTTAGAAGAGAGGAACAGAGAGAGAAGGTCACTCACAAAAGCCTTTGAGCTCTGAGGCAAGCTACCTTGATGTGGGAGAGAGATGCGGAGGGGAATGTAATCATGGGAGGGGAGGACTCTAAGACATCCTGTAGAAGTCTTATAAACCTGAATGTTTTTTACTATTTCCATTTCTTCCCACATTCACTCAGTCAACTCTAAACTTTTAATACAGCAACAAATCCCACCTGCAGGAGGGGTTTGGTAAACAGCTTGAAGAAATGCTTTCTAATGCCCTGTTTACCTGCACTCCATTGCCTCACACTGCTGATCTACAGTCAAAAACTTGTTGGCAAAAGCAAATGTTGAAATCATGAGTTACTTTTTTATTCCATTACATTCATTATGATTTCTGGGAATATGTTACCTTGAGAAAAGATTTCATATGGGAGAGAGGCAGAGAAATAAGAGAGCGAGAAAGAGAGATGGAACTGTGAGAAAGGGATTAATCAAGTTAATAGCAAGCAAAGAAAGACACGTTATCTGAATTTGAGTAACATTTTGCATTCGTTGTCATGGAATAAAAAGGGAGCTGGTGACGGTTGATTTACAAGAAGGACATTATCTTATTACAAGCACTTCTTAATATCACTAAAAGAACTAATTATATGATTTTCTTTGGTCTGAACAAATCCCTTTTTATACTGCCCTTTATGGCAGACTATATAGCATGAGTCAGAAATTTCAAAAGCATGATAATCTTCATCCTTTATAGCACCTGTTCCAATATTAATCTAATCATTGGTTGATAAACTTTAAGGCTGAGAACTATACACTTGATACTGTTGTGTCTGAAACTATACTGATGCCAAATTAAGTCGATGACATTGTCATTGCTTTCATTTTCAAACGTTAATTTTGACTTCAAATTTTTTCAGAAAAAATACATTCTAAACAGAGAAAGCATTATTTTTCTTTTAAAAGGCTTGGACACACATACTGATATTTAAAAAACTGAAAAATGTCATGTAAAGATATCATTTCCTAGTGACTTCAGGCTGTTGATAACATTCTAAAAAACCCTTTTTAAATGGGATTTCTCTTTCACTGTTGCTGATTCTTCTTTTTACTATTAGTGGAATGGTAGCCTTCACAATTATACAGCAGCTTCCATTTTCATTCAGAAGTATCACACCTATAAAGAAGAGGTTTTTGTTTGTCTTGTTTTATTGTGATAAAATATACATAATAAAAAAAATGTACCATTTAAACCTTTTTAAGTGCCCAATTTGGGCTTCGCAGGTGGCTCAGTAGTAAGATAATCCACCTGCCAATGCTGGACATGCAGGTCCAATCCCCGGTTTAAGAAGATTCCCTGAAGGAGAAAGTGGCAACTCACTCCAGTATTCTTGCCTGGAAAATCCCAAGGACAGAGGAGCCTAATAAGCTACAGTCCATAGAGGAGTCACAAAGAGTTAAACACGACTGAGCAACTGAGCATGCACACAAATATCCAATTCATTGACATTAAGTATCAATATATTCACAGTGTTGTATAACCATTACCACAATCCATTTCTAGGACTTTTCCGTCTATACCTAACAGAAAATCTGTTAAATACTCATTAAATACCAACTAAGTGAAAAGAAAGTAGAGTCGCTCAGTCATGTCCGACTCTTTGTGACCCCATGGACTATAGTCTACAACGCTCTTCTTTCCATGGAATTTTCCAGGCAAGAGTACTGGAGTGGGGTGCCATTTCCTTCTCCAGGAGATCTTCCCAACCCAGGGATCAAACCTGGGTCTCCTGCATTGTAGGCAGATGCTTTATCATCTGAGCCACCAGGGAAGATGATAAATATCAACTAACCATTCCCCCAAATCTATTTTCTTTTCTCTATGAATATACAATATTTGTCCTTTTGTGTCCGGCTCATTTCACTCAGCATATTTTTTGAGGTTCATTCACTTTTGTAGCATATATCAGAATTTCATTCTTGCTTAAGGCTGAATAATATTCCGTTTTGTGTATATACCACAATTTGT
Organism: Oreotragus oreotragus; assembly: GCA_006410675.1. Lineage (NCBI taxonomy): Eukaryota > Metazoa > Chordata > Mammalia > Artiodactyla > Bovidae > Oreotragus > Oreotragus oreotragus. Next base: position 467,398 of record SJYX01016798.1, read on the forward strand.
TTATCCATTCATCTGTTGATGGACCTTTGGATTGCTTCCACCGTTTGGCTATGGTCAAAAATGCTGCTGTGCACATTGGTGTACACTGTTTTGTTTTTAAAAACGATCGTGTTTATTTTCTCTAGAGAGTCAAAGAGCTTTTCTAATTAACTCTTGCTTGTCCCCTTGCTATACAGCCACACATTAAACCTTAAAATTCACAGCAAGTAGTGGACAATTTCTCATAGGCCAATGTAGGATGGTAGGACCATAGTCTGCACCTCTGAGGCTGCACATTACAATTTAAAAATACTGAAGCTTCGATCCTTGAACCAAAGCAATCAAATTAGACTCAAGAGGTGGGCTAACACATTGGTATTTTTCACCTTTTCTCATGCCCTGCTCCTGCTCTATGATTCCACTATGTAGACAGGGCTGAGAAACCCTGATCTACAGCAATCTGATATTAGTCATTGGAGCAGCAATCTAAGCTAGACTCCTACTAGAGTCCTCAGAGAATTGAGAGGAGATCTTATTTTACAATCCATGTCCTCTACAATTAACCACAATAACATTACTCAGCTTCTACAAAGTAATCAATAGATAAATCAATTTCACTACTTATGCTACCAGTTGAGGTTTGGATCAGAGCATTAAAGGATGAATGGTGGCCTCTGAAGCCAGGATAACTGTGCGAGTGAAAATAAGCAGCAGTTCCCCAGGGAAAAGGTGAATGTTTTACCCTGTCTTACAGACTAAATATTCGCATCCTCCCCAAATTCATATATTGAAGCTCCAGCCCCTAGTGTGATGGTTTTTGGAGACGGGGCCTTTGGGAGGTAATTAGGTTCAGGTGAGGTCATGCAGCTGGGGCCTGGGCCAATGGGATTAATGCCTATATAAAAGAAGGTGATTACACTCCCTCTCTGTACACACACCAAGGAAAGGCCATGTGAGGACATAGCAATAAGGAGACTATCTACAAGCCAGGAAAAGAGCTCTCACTAGGAGCCAACCCTACCAGACTTTTATCTGGGACTTCCAGTCTCTAGAACTACAAGAAAATTAATTTATGTTGTTTAAACTACACAGTCTACTGTGTTTTGATGACAGCCCAAGCAGACTAAGACGCTGACTTGCTGACTGCTTCTTGATACTGTCTATGTATACATATATATAATTTCCCTATTGCTTCTGTTACTCTAGGAAACCCTGATTAATATACAGGTCAGTTACTTAAACAACAACAACAATAACAAAAAATAGAAGCCAAGTATAGACAGTTGTATGGGAACCAATTCAACTTCCAGACAACATAAGGCTAAGAACTATGACAAACCTGAAGGGATCATGTCTTTATTTTTCATCTTTTCATACTCAGTCGTTCAGATTTCTCATCTACCAATTGTTGAAATTACCTATCTAAGGAGAGCTGGGTCTGTTTCATTTAGATACGCTGTATCATCTTCCCAATATTTAACATTTGAAAGTGAAAGTTGCTCAGTCATGTCTGACTCTTTGGGACCCCATGGACTATATATATAGTCCATGGAATTCTCTAGGCCCAAATACTACAGTGGGTAGCCTTTTCCTTCTCCAAGGGATCTTCCCAACCCAGGGATTGAACCCAGGTCTCTGGCATTGCAGGCAGATTCTTTCCCAGCTGAGCCACAAGGGAAGCCCAAGAATATTGGAATGCATAGCCTATCCCTTCTGGGAATCTTTCTGACTCAGGAATGGAACTGGGGTCTCCTGCATTGCAGGTGGATTCTTTATCAACTGAGCTATCTGAGAACCCCTATTTAANTTTTGTGTATATACCACAATTTGTTTATCCATTCATCTGTTGATGGACCTTTGGATTGCTTCCACCGTTTGGCTATGGTCAAAAATGCTGCTGTGCACATTGGTGTACACTGTTTTGTTTTTAAAAACGATCGTGTTTATTTTCTCTAGAGAGTCAAAGAGCTTTTCTAATTAACTCTTGCTTGTCCCCTTGCTATACAGCCACACATTAAACCTTAAAATTCACAGCAAGTAGTGGACAATTTCTCATAGGCCAATGTAGGATGGTAGGACCATAGTCTGCACCTCTGAGGCTGCACATTACAATTTAAAAATACTGAAGCTTCGATCCTTGAACCAAAGCAATCAAATTAGACTCAAGAGGTGGGCTAACACATTGGTATTTTTCACCTTTTCTCATGCCCTGCTCCTGCTCTATGATTCCACTATGTAGACAGGGCTGAGAAACCCTGATCTACAGCAATCTGATATTAGTCATTGGAGCAGCAATCTAAGCTAGACTCCTACTAGAGTCCTCAGAGAATTGAGAGGAGATCTTATTTTACAATCCATGTCCTCTACAATTAACCACAATAACATTACTCAGCTTCTACAAAGTAATCAATAGATAAATCAATTTCACTACTTATGCTACCAGTTGAGGTTTGGATCAGAGCATTAAAGGATGAATGGTGGCCTCTGAAGCCAGGATAACTGTGCGAGTGAAAATAAGCAGCAGTTCCCCAGGGAAAAGGTGAATGTTTTACCCTGTCTTACAGACTAAATATTCGCATCCTCCCCAAATTCATATATTGAAGCTCCAGCCCCTAGTGTGATGGTTTTTGGAGACGGGGCCTTTGGGAGGTAATTAGGTTCAGGTGAGGTCATGCAGCTGGGGCCTGGGCCAATGGGATTAATGCCTATATAAAAGAAGGTGATTACACTCCCTCTCTGTACACACACCAAGGAAAGGCCATGTGAGGACATAGCAATAAGGAGACTATCTACAAGCCAGGAAAAGAGCTCTCACTAGGAGCCAACCCTACCAGACTTTTATCTGGGACTTCCAGTCTCTAGAACTACAAGAAAATTAATTTATGTTGTTTAAACTACACAGTCTACTGTGTTTTGATGACAGCCCAAGCAGACTAAGACGCTGACTTGCTGACTGCTTCTTGATACTGTCTATGTATACATATATATAATTTCCCTATTGCTTCTGTTACTCTAGGAAACCCTGATTAATATACAGGTCAGTTACTTAAACAACAACAACAATAACAAAAAATAGAAGCCAAGTATAGACAGTTGTATGGGAACCAATTCAACTTCCAGACAACATAAGGCTAAGAACTATGACAAACCTGAAGGGATCATGTCTTTATTTTTCATCTTTTCATACTCAGTCGTTCAGATTTCTCATCTACCAATTGTTGAAATTACCTATCTAAGGAGAGCTGGGTCTGTTTCATTTAGATACGCTGTATCATCTTCCCAATATTTAACATTTGAAAGTGAAAGTTGCTCAGTCATGTCTGACTCTTTGGGACCCCATGGACTATATATATAGTCCATGGAATTCTCTAGGCCCAAATACTACAGTGGGTAGCCTTTTCCTTCTCCAAGGGATCTTCCCAACCCAGGGATTGAACCCAGGTCTCTGGCATTGCAGGCAGATTCTTTCCCAGCTGAGCCACAAGGGAAGCCCAAGAATATTGGAATGCATAGCCTATCCCTTCTGGGAATCTTTCTGACTCAGGAATGGAACTGGGGTCTCCTGCATTGCAGGTGGATTCTTTATCAACTGAGCTATCTGAGAACCCCTATTTAACATTTAGTTTTATATTTATTTTAATATCATATTGCCTGCATCCTTTGTAATTGTCTACAATTGTAACTTCTTTTCACTGGTCAGAGATTGACAAATTACAGTCCATAGCCTATTTTTGCATAGTATGCAAGCTAAGTAGAGTTTTTATATTTTAAATGGTTTTTAACAAATAAAAAAGATAGTATTCTGTGACACATAAAAATTATGTGAAATTCATGTTTCAAAGTCCATAAATAAAATTTTATTAGCACACACTTCAGTAGGGTCCAACTCTGTGTTAATCTATAGACTGTAGCCTGCCAGGCTCCTCTGTCCATGGGATTCTCCATGGACTCCAAGAATACTGGAGTGGTTTGCCATGATCTCCTCCAGGAGATCTTCTTGACCCAGGGATCAAACCCACGTCTCTTATGTCTCCTGGATTGGCAGGCAGGTTCTTTACCAATAGCACCCCTGGGATGTCCTTATTGGAACACAGCCACATTTATTAATTTATCTATTATCAGTGGCTGCTTTCACATTGTAATGGAGAGTTAAGTAGTTGCAACAAAATACATTTTAAAAAGTGAAAGCTGCTCAGTCGTCATGTCTGACTCTTTGCAACTCTATAGATTGTTGCCTGCCAGGCTCCTCTGTCCGTGGAATGCTCCAGGTAAGAATACTGGAATAGGTAACCATTCCCTTCTCCAGGGGATTTTCCTGATCCAGAGATAGAACCCGGGTCTCCCACATTATAGGCAGATTCTTTACTGTCTGAGCTACTAGGTTAGTTGCAACAAAGACCGTATGGCCCTGAGAAGCTGAAAATATTTATAATCTGGTTGGCTTTATAGAAAAAAATCTGCTGACCCTGGTCCTAGATGGCAAAAGGATGCTTGTTTAGTTTCTCTTGTGTATTATCTATCCTTTCTTATCAAGGTTCTGTGCCACTAGTGTTGCTTTTGACTAGGCCACTCAACATGTTATATAGGAAAAGATTTAATAAATTATTTCATATTCTTCACAAATCTAGCACATAGTATATATATAATAAAGGTTTATCAGACAAATTAGTAAGTAACTCCAATGAATCTGGTAGCATGAAGCCTTAGCAAGAAGTTAAAGAAAGGCATACTTATTCTTGCTGCATATGTGAACAGAGCTTGATGATGGATAGTTGCAAGAAGCATGTCTATATCTGATATTATAACTCCTTCCCACCAGATTTATAAGATGTTAAAGTTGTAGAAATAAATATCCTGTTATTACAGACAGTATCATAGAATAACAGAACTGTTACCTGAAAACTGGATTTGTCTCTTCACGAGTACTGAGCCAAAAGACATAACCAAGGACTTCCCAGGTGGTCCAGTGGGTAAGACTCTGCATTACCAGTGCAAGGGGTCCAGGTTCTATCTCTGGTTGGGGAACTAGATCCCGCATCTATGCCACAAATAAGATTCCAAGAGACATAACTAAGACTTGTGCATTCTAATTCACTTCACTCATGCCTGACCCCTTGTGACCCCATGGACTGTAGCCTGCCATGGGATTCTCCAGGCAAGAATACGGGAGTGGGTTGCCACCCTTTCCTCTGGGGCATCTTCCTGACCCAGGGATCAAACCTGCAACTCTTATGTCTTTAGTGCCACCTGATTCAGCCACCTGAGGCAAACAGCTGACTCATTGGAAAAGACCCTGATGCTGGAAAGATTGAGGGCAGGAGAAGAAGGGGACGACAGAGGATGAGATGGTTGGATGGCACTATCAACTCAATGGCCATGAATTTGAGCAAACTCCTGGAGATATGAAGGGACAGGAAAGGCTAGCTAGCCTGCTGCAGTCCATGGAGTTGCAAAAATCGGACATGACTTAGTAACTGAACAAAAACAAAGTGCCCCCCAGGAAGCCCCCCAAAAATAATAAATTAATATTTAAAAAAACAAAGAAACCCCTAGGACACATCCAAACAAAAGACTGGGAGAAGGAAGGGTTTATTATTTGCAGCAAGCAAGGAAAACACTGGGAATCTTACTTAAAACAGTGTCTCCCCAAACGGGAAAACTGAGGAAGTTTTAAACTAAGAATATTTGCATATTCTGGAGAAAGCATTGGCACCCCACTCCAGTACTCTTGCCTGGAAAATCCCATGGACGGAGGAGCCTGGTGGGCTGTAGTCCATGGGATCGCTAAGAGTCGGACACGACTGAGTGACTTCACTTTTACTTTTCACTTTCCACTTTCAAGCACTGGAAAAGGAAATGGCAACCCACTCCAGTGTTCTGGTCTGGAGAATCCCAGGGACGGGGGAGCCTGATGGGCTACCGTCTATGGGGTCTCACAGAGTCCGACACGACTGAAGCGACTTAGCAGCAGCAGAAGCATCATTTGCATATTCATGAGGGGACTTGAGCAGAGGAGAATTCAGAAAAGAAGTGGGGCAAAGGTCAACAGGTCCAAGCTGTAGCAGACAGAACTCTGGAGGGTCACTGTTATTCTGTCCTCCACTGGGTAGGGGTCTTACTTCCTCCAGAACTCAAAAACAGTATCAGATTGTTATGTTCCTCCGAGGAACTAGGACTTGTGTTTTAAGGCTGAACTATTGTTTATTGACTGCTATTCCTTTGTTCTTGCATGCACTTATTTTCCTTAAGATCCATGTCTCATTTCAATTCAGTTCAGTTCAGTCGCTCAGTCGTGTCTAACTCTTTGGGACTCTGGGACCCCGTGAATCGCAGCACGCCAGGTCTCCCCATCCATCACCAACTCCCAGAGTTCACTCAGACTCACGTCCTTCGAGTCCGTGATGCCATCCAGCCATCTCANCTGGGAAATCCCACAGACGGAGGAGACTGGTGGGTTGCAGTCATGGGATTGCAGAGAGTCAGACACGACTGAGCGACTAACACTTTCACATGATGCATGATGCTTCCCTAGTGGCTCAGAGGGTAAAAGCGTCTGCCTCCAATGTGGGAGACCCAGGTTCGATCCCTGGGTCAGGAAGATCCCCTGGAGAAGGCAATGGCAACCCACTCCAGTATTCTTGCCTGGAAAATCTCATGGACTGAAAAGCCTGGTAGGCTACAGTCCATGGGGTCACAAAGAGTTGGACACGACTGATAGACTTCACTTTAACCTTTAGGCCCTCATTCATAAGAAGATAATCATGGTTCCAATTGAAAAGGAATTTTTGTGAGCGTTGAGTTAAATAAGATTATCTTAGCACATAGAAAATTCTTGATAAATAATAGCTGTAGATATAACAGTCAGTAATGGCAAAACTGAAACTCCAACTGGTACCCAAATCAGTTGCTTGGCTATTAGCCTCCTTCACTACTGTTTCAGACTTGTCAGAATAACTTCGTAGGGAAATGTGCGTGTGTGCATGCTGTGTGTTCAGTCATGTCTCTTTGTAACCACATGGACTGTAGCCCGCCAGGCTCCTCTGTCCATGGGATTCCCCAGGCAAGAATACTGGAGCAGATTGCCATTTTCTACTCTGCAGGATCTTCCTGGCCCAGGGATTGAACCTGAGTCTCCTGCATTTCAGGTGGATTCTTTACCATTAGCACCACCTGGGAAATATATCACTTGTTATTCTTGGTTTGATCTGAATCTCTCCAGCTTAGTCAGTGGGCCAGACATCTCTATATTTGTGACCAACTTACTATTTCTATTTATCTAGAGGACTCTGATACAAGTCTTAGCCTCTGCCCCATAAATGGTTTAATCTCCTCTCTGCCCTACAAGTATCTCCTAGGTGTATCAGTCATGTCTCACCATCATAATGCTGTATAACACAATCACAAAAACTCAGTCTATAATCATAAACATTTTTTTTATGCTCACAAGGCTCTGAGTTGGCTGCATGGTTCTGCTGTTGTAAGCAAAATTTGTCTGGACTGCCCATAAGCCTTGTTGGCTGGTATATCATCTGGGGCCTGACTAATCTAGAGTGGCTTTACTTGGGATATATCTCCTCCACATGGACTCTAATCATTCAAAGGGCAGCCCAGGCTTGACTTCATGTAGAACCAGGGATCCAAAAGAGAACAGAAGCCCAATAGGGCTCTTGAGATATAGGCTCAGGCCTGAAATGTAGTTTTACCTGCATTCTCTGAAACAAATAAGTCATAAAACCAGACCAATTTTGGGGAGTGGGCAATCAGATTCTATCCTCTGATGAGAGTATCTGTTAAGTCACATTCCAAAAGACATCCTATGAATGGTGCCACTTGAAATCTATTACACTTCTCCACTAATGCTTGAGGTTATCCAGCTTAGGGGCAAGATTTCTTTCCCAAATGAAAAGAGAAGGCAGTGAAATCACTATAGCTTGGTAAAAGACACTGAAAATACTTTCAATCGTGAATTTCAATTATACAATGGACAACTGAATTTCATATATGCAATGGACATTTTTATATTCCTATCTCAAAGGGATTTGTTCTTCCAAAAGAAATATCAAGGTGTAATTTGATAGTACCAGAAAAACTAGTGAGTACCAAAAATCACTGTTAGGATCACCTGCAATATGGGGAGAAAAAGAGAAAGTCATAATGGCTTTGGGTCTTTTAAGATTCTCCCTTTATTAAGGAATTTTCCCTTGAAGTAAGATCAATCTTTGCATTAATCTGGAAGTTTCATTCTCATTCAATTATTTTGTTGCCTGGTCCAGGAAGACTCAGAATGTTATTGTCCTATGATTTCCAGGAACAATTAATACAAATATACTGGTTTAGGATTATTTGGGGTCAAACCCAAAACTTATGCCAACATAATCAACATAAAATAACCTTGATATATATCAATGTGGGGCTTCCCTGGTGACCTAGATGAAAAGAATCTGCCAGCAATGTGGGAGACAGGGGTTGATCCTTAGATCTGGAAGATCCCCTGGAGAAGAGAACAGCTACCCATTCCAGTATTCTTGCCTGGAGAATTCCATGGATAGAGGAGCCTAGTGGGCTTCAGTCCNTTCATCAAAAGGCTTTTTAGTTCCTCTTCACTTTCTGCCATAAGGGTGGTGTCATCTGCATATCTGAGGTTATTGCTATTTCTCCTGGATCACAGTAAACTGTGGAAAATTCTGAAAGAGATGGGAATACCAGACCACCTAACCTGCCTCTTGAGAAATCTGTATGCAGGCCAGGAAGCAACAGTTAGAACTGGACATGGAAGAGCAGACTGGTTCCAAGTAGGAAAAGGAGTACGTCAAGGCTGTATATTGTCACCCTGCTTATTTAACTTCTATGCAGAGTACATCACGAGAAACGCTGGGCTGGAAGAAACACAAGCTGGAATCAAATTTGCCGGGAGATCCATGATTACTGAGACCTGTTTAAAGGGAAGCATTCTGAGTGACTTGAGTACAGAGCACATTGCAGCCAAGCCTCAGTTCAGTTCAGTTGCTCAGTCATGTCCGACTCTTTGTGACCCCATAGACTGCAGCACACCAGGCCTCCCTGTCCATCACCAACTTCCAGAGTTTACTCAAGCTCATGTCCATTGAGTCGGTGATGCCATCCAACCATCTCATTCTCTGTCATCTGCTTCTCCTCCCACCTTCAATCTTTCCCCGCATCAGGGTCTTTTTCCATGAGTCAGGTCTTCCCGTCAGGTAGGCAAAGTATTGGAGTTTCAGCTTCAGCATCAGTCCTTCCACTGAATATTCAGGACTGATTGCCTTTGGGATGGTCTGGTTGGATTTCCTTGCAGTCCAAGGGACTCTCAAGAGTCTTCTCCAACACTACAGTTCAAAAGCATCAATTCTTCAGCACTTAGCTTTCTTTATGAGCCAACTCTCACATCCATAGATGACTACTGGAAAAACCATAGCTTTGACTAGATGGACCTTAGTTGGCAAAGTAATGTCTCTGTATTTTAATATGCTATCTAGGTTAATCATAGTTTTTCTTCCAAGAAGCAAGTGACTTTAATTTCATGGCTGCAGTCACCATCTACAGTGATTTTGGAGCCCCCAAAAATAAAGTCTGACATTGTTTCCCCATCTATTTGCCATGAAGGGATGGGACTGGATGCCATTATCTTAGTTTTCTGAATGTTGAGCTTTAAGCCAACTTTTTCACTCTCCTCGTTCATTTTCATCAAGAGGCTCTTTAGTTCTTCTTCACTTTCTGCCACAAGGGTGGTGTCATCTGCATATCTGAGGTTATTGATATTTATCCCAGCAATCTTGATTCCAGCTTGTGTTTCTTCCAGTCCAGCGTTTCTCATGACGTACTCTGCATATAGGTTAAATAAGCAGGGTGACAATATACAACCTTGACACACTCCTTTCCCTATTTGGAACCAGTCTGTTGTTCCATGTCAAGTTCTAACTATTCCTTCTTGACCTGCATACAGATTTCTCAAGAGGCAGATCAAGTGGTCTGGTATTCCCATCTCTTGAAGGATTTTCCACCGTTTGTTGTGATCCACACAGTCAAAGGCTTTGGCATAGTCAATAAAGCAGAAATAGATGTTTTTCTGGAACTCTCTTGCTTTTTCGATGATCCAGTGTTGGCAATTTGATCTCTGGTTCCTCTGGCTTAAACATCTTAAATCCAGCTTGAACATCTGAGTTTTCGGTTCACGTACTGTTGAAGCCTGGCTTGGAGAATTTTGAGCGTTACTTTACTAGTGTGTGAGATGAGTTCAATTGTGCAGTAGTTTGAGCATTCTTTGGCATTGCCTTTCTTTGGGATTGGAATGAAAACTGACCTTTTCCTGTCCTGCAGCCGCTGCTGAGTTTTCCAAATTTGCTGGCATTTGAGTACAGCACTTTCACAGCATCATCTTTCAGGATTTGAATAGCTCAACCGGAATTCCATCAGCTCTGCTAGCTTTGTCCGTAGTGATGCTTCCTAAGGCCCACTTGACTTCACATTCAGATGTCTGGCTCTAGGTGAATGATCACACCATCATGATTATTTGGGTCGTGAAGATCTTTTTTGTATAGTTCTGTGTATTCTTGCCACCTCTTCTTAATATCTTCTGCTTCTGTTAGGTCCATACTATCTCTGCCCTCTATTGTGCCCATCTTTGCATGAAATATTCCCTTGGAATCTCTAATTATCTTGAAGAGATTGCTAGTCTTTCCCATTCTATTCTTTTCTTCTTTTTGCATGGATCACTGAGGAAGGCTTTCTTATATCTCCTTGTTATTCTTTGGAACTCTGCATTCAAATGGGTATATCTTTCCTTTTCTCCTTTGCTTTTCACTTCTCTTCTTTTCACAACTATCTGTAAGGCCTCCTCAAACAACCATTTGGTCTTTTTGCTTTTCTTTTTCTTGGGGATGTTCTTGATCTCTGCCTCCTGTACAATGTTACGAACTTCTGTCCATAGTTCTTCAGGCACTCTGTCTATCAGATCTAATTCCTTCAATCTATTTGTCACTTCCATTGTATAATCGTAAGAGATTTGATTTAGGTCATACCTGAATGGCCTAGTGGTTTTCCCTACTTTCTTCAATTTAAGTCTTAATTTTCCAGTACTCTTGCCTGGAAAATCCCATGGACGGAGGGGCCTGGTAGGCTGCAGTCCGTGGGGTCGCTAAGAGTCGGACACGACTGAGCGACTGACTTTGACTTTTGGCAATAAGGAGTTCATGATCTGAGCCACAGTCAGCTCCTGGTCTTGTTTTTTGCTGACTGTATAGAGCGTCTCCATCTTTGGCTACAAAGAATATAATCAATCTGATTTCAGTATTGACCATCTGGTGATGTCCACGTGTAGCACTCTCTCTTGTGTTGTTGAAAGAGGGTGCTTGCTATGATCAATGCATTCTCTTGGCAGAACTCTATTAGCCTTTGCCTTACTTCATTCTGCATTCCAAGGCAAAATTTGCCTTTTACTCCAGGTATTTCTTGACTTCCTACTTTTGCACTCCAGTCCCTTACAGATCACAAAATGGCTTAGATCACAAAATGACTTAGGCTTAAGCCAAAACTGAGTTCTCTTATGTCAAGAAGCCATTCTGCTTCTCTTTCTTCAGGGACTCTCTAACCATCTGCTTACAGATCCAGAAGGGAAACATGTCATACAGCTTCTGACTTTACACAGGACTGTATTTAAATCATTCTCAAAAGATGTTTGATCTATAATAATCGTAATTCATAGACACTTTACAGCTTCCTGTGGTTAGGTATTTCAGAATGCCACAAATAAAGTCTTATAAAGTACTTCCTTTTCTTCAGCTTTATTCTTCATGTATAATAGCAACTTTTTCTTTGCCATAAAGCTTTTTATATATATAATTTTATTTCTTTATTTATTTTTGTCTGTGCTGAGTCTTGTTGCTCGGGCTTTTCTCTAGTTGCAGTGGTCGTGGAGTGGGAGCTACTGTCTAGTTGTGAAACCGTTAACCACAGACTGGGACTTGAACCCATGTACTGGGACTTGAACCCAGCCAAAACACAGTTTGGGACGCAAACCCACGTGGCTGGGACTCAAACCAGTCAAAACCCATGGTACCTGGTTTCAGAACCTAATGAAGCTCAAGTTCTTGATGTCTCATTACAGAAAGAATTCAGTGAGGGACAAAGTGATAGGCAAGAAGTGGATTTAATAGGATACAGAGAGAAGCACAGTCCACAGACAAGAGTGTGGGCCATTGCAAAGGGCGAGTGCAGCCATGAAATGTGACGGAGCTAGTTTTTATAGGCTGGGTAATTTAATATGCTAATGAGTGGGCAGGTTATTCCAACTACTTTGGGGAAGGGGCCGAGATTTCCAGGATCTGGGCCACTGCCCATTCCTTGGAATTTTAACAGTGCCTTGAACCTGTCATGGCACTTCTGGGTGCGGCATTTCACTTGCTGATTGAGGATCAAGATCTGATCTCCCATCTTGGTCCCGTTTGATTCTAATCGGTTTATGTTGTGTCCTTGGGCTATGTCATTTTTTCAAAAGTTGTGCCCTGTCCCTTTCCCTCCTGTTACAGTTGTGGTGCGGGGGCTTCTCACTGTGGTGGCTTCTCCTGTTTCTGAGCCCAGGTTCTAAGGCACATGGTCTCCCATAGTTGTGGCTCATAAGCTCAGTAGTTGTGGCTCATGGGCTTAGTAGCTCCCGGGCATGTGGGATCTTCCTGGGTCAGTGATGAAACCTGTGTCTTCTGCATTGGCAGGCAGATTTTTTACCACTGACCCATCAGGGAAGCCCTGGCCACAAAGTTTTATAGTTGTGCGTCCCTTCTCCTAGTCATCTTATTCTCAATTTGGGGGCAGGGCTTGGTATACTTCTATGTGTTAAAAGTTATCACCACTACCACATAGCCATCCCCAATACTCATGATAATGGGACTTAATAAACTGTCTAGTAAAAATAGTAGAGTTGGAGTCTAAAAATCAAGATGTGTTCTGGTTTAAGGTGGTGCCTATAATAGAGTGGTTGCTTGGTAAATATTTGTTCTCTTAGTTCATTTTCTCTGTGAGGCTGGTGATTTACTGACTCTGAGCCTCAGTTTGCTCTACTGTAAAATGTGAGAAGAAAATACTTTCTGGGATGATATGGATATTGAAAACACTAACCCTATGAAACATTACAAAATTGCAAACATATGAGGAAATAAGGATTTAAATATATTTTTAAAAAATACAAATGACAGTACAAATTAAAAGATCAGAGAATCAACATCTGCAATTATCTTTTCACCACCTACATCTAGATTTTGAAGCAGAAATGTTAACTCTACTTAATAAACACAGACCCCTAGGTCTCTACTGAAGACCAGCTTCTCTTCATTCAAGTCAAAAGGCATTTCAGCAGTGACCTCCAGTGAATTCTAAATGAGGGTCCTGACTTGTGCTGAAATTTGCATTGGAGCTTTTTCAAAATAGGCAAACAAAAAACTTTTTAATGTGCTTTATTAGAAATACTATTTGGTTGTCAATCAAATATTGTGAGTAACTTTGTTCAACTGTGTAGAGGCTATACATAGTTTTTTGCCCCTAGGCTTTAAAATTTATTTATATTTATGAATATATATATGTATGTATGTATGTATATTATTTATTTATTTATTTATTTATTTATTTACTTTGGCAGCACTGGGTCTTAGTTGTGGCACTCAGGATCTTTTAGTTACAGCATGAAGAATCTTTAGTTGAGACCTGTGGGATCTAGTTCCCCAACCAGGAATCGAACCCAGACCCCTACATTGGGATCATGGAGTCTTAGCCACTGGACCACAAAGAAAGTCCCCAGGCTTTTTAATTTAAATTTTATTTTATTTTTTGTCAGTGGTTGAAAGCAGCACAGCTCTATTTTATTTTATATTAGAATCTGAAGACTGAAAGTTCACTTAAATAGTTATTGATTATTTCAAATCTCAGAGAAAAAGTATTTGGTTTTAATTAGTACAAATACACTTTAGTATTTACTTTTAGGAGTAAACTCAGTAATTTGCTGTTGTCTTTAATTTAAGGGCAATATTTTGACTGATGAGTAATGTCCCTGTTTCAACTTCTCAGTTTGCTGTTGGAAGGTCAAAGCAGCCATAGATGATGTGTAAATCAACGAGAACTGGAAGGGATCCCATCAAACTTTGTTTACAAAACAAAAACATGGCCAGCCTGCAAGCTCTAGTTTTCTCCGATTCCTGTTTCAAGCTACATAAGCGAAGGCCAGAAACAACCCAAAAGTACACAAGAGCCCTGTCCCAGGGCAATATGGAATCTCTAGCTTTCTGTTTTACTCTGCACTGTGCTCAGTGCTCAGTTGTGTCCAACTCTTCGTGATCCTCTGGACTATAGCCCACCAAGCTCCTGTGTCCATGGGATTTTCCAGGCAAGAATACTGGTGTGGGTTGCCATTTTCTATTCCAGGGGGATAATCCCAACCCTCTGAGAAATCTGTATGCAGGTCAAGAGGCAACAGATAGAACTGTACATGGAACAGAAGACTGGTTCCAAATCGGGAAAAGAATATGTCAAAGCTGTATATTGTCACCCTGCTTATTTAACTTATATGCAGAGTGCATCATGTGAAATGATGGACTGGATAAAGCACAAGCTGGAATCAAGATTGCTGGGATAAATATCAATAACCTCAGATATGCAGATGACACCACCCTTATGGCAGAAAGCAAAGAGGAACTGAAGAGCCTCTTGATTAAAGTGAAAGAGGAGAGTGGAAAAGTTTGCTTAAAACTCAATATTCAGAAAATTAAGATCATGGTATCTGGTCCCATCATTTCATGGCAAATAGATGGGGAAACAATGGAAACAGTGAGAGACTTTATTTTCTTGGGCTCCAAAAAATCACTGGAGATGGTGACTGCAGTCATGAAATTAAAAGATGCTTACTCCTTGGAAGAAAAGCTATGACTTGAAAGAAAAGCTATTAAAAAGCAGAGACACTACTTTGCCAACTAAGGTCCAACTAGTCAAAGCTATGGTTTTTCCAGTAGTCATCTATGAATGTGAGCATTGGATCATAAAGAAAGCTAAGTGCTGAAGTACTGATGCTTTTGAACTGCGGTGTTGGAGAAGACTCTTAAGAGTCTCTTGGACTGCAGGGATATCCAACCAGTCAATCCTAAAGGAAAGCATTTCTGAATATTCATTGAAAGGACTGACGCTGAAGCTGAAACTCCAATACTTTGGTCACCTGATGGAAAGAACTTACTCTGTGGAAAAGACTCTGATGCTGGGGAAGATTGAAGGCAGGAGAAGGGGACAACGGAGGATCAGATGGCTGAATGAGATCACCGACTCAATGGACATGAGTTTGAGTAAGCTTCAGGAGTTGGTGAAAAACAGGGAAGCCTGGTGTGCTGGAGTCCATGGGTTGCAAAGAGTAGGATATAATTGAGCAACTGAACTGAACTGATTCCCAACCCAGGGATCAAACCCGGGTCTCCTGTGTCTCCTGCACTGGCAGGAGGATTTTTTTTGCCACTACATCACCTAGGAAGCCTAATCTAGTCCACAGGAAATTTTCTAGTCTTGCCACCCCACAGGACTTCACACTGGTAATGTAATGATGATCGGAACAAATGAGAGGAATTCACAAGTACCTTTATGTTTCTTAAGGCCTGAGCTAGAGTGTGGGAGATAGACTCCTAAAATTTCAGGGCCTGCTAACTTGGTTAAGTATCTGTGAGTCCAGTGACTCAAGGGATGGCAAGTTACCCAAGGGAAAGATTTAATTTCTGCAACTTAGAACCCAATCACTAAAAAACAATCTCTAACTCATGCTACATTCAGTCTCAGAGAATTAACTGACTACCCTTAGGGTAATGAGTCATATCTTATTTTGTTGTTATTTAGCACCATTTCCACTCCCTTTGATTCTCTCCCTTTTCATTGCAGGGATCAGATGAATGAGAACTACATTTTCCACATTTTTACTTGCCAGAAGGCTTCCAAGTAGAGCGTAGGTTCTGTCAATGAGATGCACAAGTGCATGAATTAGAAGGTATGAGAGATAGAAGCCATTCCTCCTTCTCCAGCAGTGGTGGTGAACCTGTGAGTTTAAGATGGGGCTTTTTACAACACCTTCCATATTTCCTGTCCTCTCTGTCACCCCAGTGTGTGGGGTGGGGGTGGGGGCAGAAGCAACCACAATGATTGATTTCAGACCTTTTATCTTCTTGTTTCTGCATTGAAAGCAAGAACTTTCAGATTCAGTTTTTCAGATTTTTGTTGTTGTTGATGTGGACCATTTTTAAAGGCTTTACTGAATTTGTTACAATATTGCTTCTGTTTTTTATGTTTTGTGTTTTTGGCCATGAGGCATGTGGGATCTTAGTTACCCAACCAGGAATGGAACCGGTACTCCCTGCATTGGAAGGTGAAGTCCTAACCACTGGACTGCCAGGGAAGTCTTCCCTCAGATTCGCTTTCAGTGAATCTGAAAACTGGTGGTAGTGCCTCTGACTTTCACTCCTTAAACCCTTTTACAAGTTTATAAGTACCACCTACTTCTTGGTATTAAATACCTTTAGCTTTAATATTTAAATTGTTTTCTATTTTCTTGAGGGACTTCCTTATAGCTCAGATGATAAAGAATCTGCCTGCAATGCAGAAGACCCGGGTTCCATCCCTGGGTCAGGAAGATTCCCTGGAGAAGGAAATGGCAACCCACTCCAGTATTCCTGCTTAGAGAATCCCATAGACAGAGGAACCTGGCAGGATACAGTCCATGGGGGTTGCAAAGAGGTGGACACAACTAAGCAACTAACACATACTATGTTCTTGACTGAGCCTCGATTGCACATAGAAATAGGATCTAATTCAGTTTTGTATTTTCTGTGATTCTCAACAAGTATTTGTCAATGGAGTGAGCAAGATGAACAAAGAGATCTTGTTTACATACCATACTCTAATAATTTTATTTGTCATAATGTCCTTTCTGGTATCATTGTATTTCTTACAATGGTGCAGATCATTATTTTCACATCTAAAGCTCAAGCAAAAGAGCCTTCCTAAGGGATTAGTACAGAGTATTATCACTCACTGCCATCTGGCTGTCTGAGATAAACAAGATCTTAATTGACATAAACAGCCCTTGCCAGTTTAACATCATGTACAATGGGGCACTTGGGTAACATCTCTTGGTAAATACTTTCAAGAGCATAGGTAAACTAAAATAATCAGAAAATATTGTGCTTTGAATATTTACTATTTTTTTCAAATAAAAAGCTTATTGAGATATAACTCACATACCATACCATTCATCCATTTAAAGGATACAATTCAATGATTTTTAGTATATTTATAGAGTCGGGCAACCATCACCACAATCTAATTTTAGAACATTCTCAACATTCCAAAAAGAAACCCTGAAACCACCATCCCTTCCCCTGCCTCTCAGCCACAAATCTACTTTATATTTCTATAGATATGAATATTCCGGACATTCCTAATTTCTCCACATCCTCACCAATATTTGATTTTGTTTGTATTTGGATTACAGCCATCTGAGTGGGTAAGTATCTCATTGCGGTTTTGATTTGCATTTCCTTAATGATTAATGATGTTGAAGAGCTTTTCACTCGCTTATTGGCCATTTGTATATCTATTTTGGTGAAGTGTCTGTTCAAATTATTTATCCTTTAATTGTTTATTTTTGTTGTTGTTTTCATTATTATTGAGTTATAAGAGTTTTAAAAAAATATATTCCAGATACAAGTCCTTAACCAGATATATGATTTACAAATATTTTTTTCATTGTATAGCTTGCAATTTCACTTTCTTAGACATGTCTGTGATGCAGTCCAATTCTGATACTTTTCTCTTCTTTCATTTTTGTTTTTCATTTTATATTTAAGAAATCATTGCCTACCCAAGGCATAAAGATTGATCTTTACATTTTCTAAAAGTTTTATGCTGCTGGTAAGTCGCTTCAGTCGTGTCCGACTCTGTGCGACCCCAGAGATGGCAGCCCATCAAGCTCCGCCATCCGTAGGATTCTCCAGGCAAGAACACTGGAGTGGGTTGCCATTTTCTTCTCCAGCGCATGGAAGTGAAAAGTGAAAGTGAAGTAGCTCAGTAGCAACCCCATGGACTCCAGCCTACCAGGCTCTTCTGTTCATGGGATTTTCCAGGCAAGAGTACTGGAGTGGGTTGCCATTGCCTTCTCCTAAGAGTTTTATACTTACTATCATTTTAAATTTAATTTATTTGACTATCATTTCTATTATTTTTAATAGTAGCTAGACTCAATCACCACCTTTCAAAATTCCCTGAAGTTGGCTACTGCAATTTGGTATAAGCCAGCTCCAACACACCATTAGTACCAAGAATGTGCCTTGCTGGGTGGTCCTAGAAAAAAGACAAATTAAAATTCTGATAAAACTCACCCATGAAGGCATGGGTGCCCAGGGAAATCTAACTCTGCTCTGAAAACTAGTCTCCCTAAAGGTAACTAGAAAAATAATCTAAGGCTAATTCCATGAGAAGTCTCAGAATTCTGTAGTCTTAACTACAGACTCTGTAGTTAATAAGAATGGGATTCCTTTGGACTAACTAGGAAGACAAGTTGGGGTGGTGATGATGGCAGCATTAGACCAACCTGTATTTTATAAAATTCCTCAAGCGGTTAGGAGACAGGAAAGTAGGTTTTAGCTGCAGAGAAAGAGCACTGACTGGTAGGAAATAGATGTGGCAGGAAGCCCAAGTTATTAAATAGAGTTCAGAGCCAGCTTCCACACTTCATCACTGGATAGATCACCAGTCTTTGCAGAGTACGAAATCAAAGTTAAATGACACTAGATATTCTAAATTACATACACTGACTGGCAAGGAATACGAAAAACTGGAGGAGATACCAAGAATACCAGATTTCAGAGTTAACAAGAAAAAGGACTGAAGGACATCTGGTTCTGATAGAATATCATTTGAGATATTCTGGATGACTCCCCTTCACAACATCAACTCCTTGATCCCCTGCTGCCAAAAACAACTAGACTTACTGCATGAACTGCCTAGAAATATTTTCAATATTTCACGGAGCTGGCAAGACAGCAAGGAATCTATAGAAACAACAACAAAGAAAGAAAAAAGAAAAGACTCTGAAAAGGTAACTGATCTTTAAAACTGATTTTTACAGTAAGAACCAACTTAAGGGACCTTGAATTTACATTTTGAAAATTACACGCTGAGCAAAGGATAGCAGATAAAGCCAAGGATCTATGGGAAATCACTGCAGAGATCTGAGACTCTAATGAACAATACCATCATTATAAGAATGAGCAAGGGAATTCTCTGGTGGCTCATTCGGTAAAGAATCTGCCTGCCAGTGCAGGAGACACATTTTGATCCCTGGTCTGGGAAGATCCCACATGTCACAGAGCAACTAAGACCGTGGGCCACAACTATTGTGCCTGGGCTCTGTATCCCCGGAGCCACAACTACTGAGCTTCTGTGACACAGCTACTGAAGCCTGTGCTCTACAACAAGACAAACCGCCACAGTGAGAAGCCCATGCCCTGCAACTAGAGAGTACCTTTGCTTGCCACAGCTAGAGAAAATCCCATGCAGCAGCATAGATCCAGTGCAGCCAAAAATAAAAAAAATAGATAGACTTAAAAAAAAAAAGAATGATCAAGAAATAAATCTACCTTAAAGAAGATACCGTAGATTTATCAGTCTCAATTTTTGCCCTGGGAGAATGAAAAAAAAAAGTATTTTTTTTGACACTTCATAATCTGAAGCAAGCCCTAACGTGAGTTTGAAGCCAATTTCAAGCTACTTATGTGTATGGGTGCCGGACTTGGCTAATAAAAATAGAGGATGCCCAGTTAAATTTAAATTTCAGCTAAATGAATAGTTTGTTAGTATATGTTCCAAATATTTCACTAAAAAGTATTTGTTATCTGAAGTCTAAATTTAACTATGTGTCCTGTGTTTTGTTTGGCAACCATACCTACGTGGTATGAAGCATCCAGTAACAAATGTAAATTGTTCCTGATTAATAGTGCCCCCTGGTGACATAGAAACAAACTCATATCCTTTTAGGAGGACTGTAACTTCAAACTTTCAAGACTGTAACTTCAACTGTACAAAAAAAATCTTAATGACCCAGATAACCATGATGGTGTGATCACTCACCTACAGCCAGGCATCCTGGAGCGTGAAGTCAAGTGAGACTTAGGAGCATCTCTACGAACAAAGCTAGCAGAGGTAATGGAATTCCAGCTGAGCTATTTCAAGTCCTAAAAGATGATGCTGTGAAAGTGCTGTATGCAACATGCCAGCATATTTGGAAAACTTAGCAGCAGGCACAGGACTGGAAAAGGTCAGTTTTCATTCCAATCCCAAAGAAAGGCAATGCCAAAGAATGCTCAAACTACCGCACAATTGCACTCATCTCACATGCTAGTAAAGTAATACTCAGAATTCTCCAAGCCAGGCTTCAACAGAACATGAACTGAAAACTTTCAGATGTTCAAGCTGGATTTAGAAAAGCTAGAGGAACCAGAGATCAAATTTCCAACATCCACTGGATCATTGAAAAAAGCAAGAAAGTTCCAGAAAAACATCTACTTCTGCTTTATTGAGTATACCATAGCCTTTAACTGTGTGAATCACAACAAACGGTGGAAAATTCTTAAAGAGATGGCAATACTAGATCACCTAACCTGCCTCCTGAGAAATCTGTATGCAGGTTAATAAGCAACAGTTAGAACCAGACATGAAACAACAAACTGGTTCCAAATTGGGAAAGGAGTACAGCAAGGCTGTATATTGTCACCCTGCTTATTTAACTTATATGCAGAGTACATCATGCGAAATGGCGGAGGGAAAAAACACAAGCTGAAATCAAGATTGCTGGGATAAATATCAATAACCTCAGATATGCAGATGACACCACCCTTGTGGCAGAAAGTGAAGAACTGAAGAGTCTCTTGATGAAAGTGAAAGAAGAGAGTTGAAAAGTTTGCTTAAAACTCAACATTCAGAAAACTAAGCTCATGGTATCTGGTCCCATCATTTCATGGCAAATAGATGGGGAAACAATGGAAACAGTGAGACACTTTATTTTCTTGGGCTCCAAAAATCACTGCAGATTGTGACTGCAGCCATGAAATTAAAAGATGCTT
>SJYX01016798.1:500477-525203 GCA_006410675.1 Oreotragus oreotragus
AAAAAAAAAAAAAAAACAGTCACCACTGGCAGCACATTTCAGTGACACAGAATGGGTCACAAAACTTGCTTACTTGTGTGATATATTCAACTTGCTCAATGAACACAATCTGTCACTTCAGAGGAAAACGACAACTGTGTTCAAGTTGGCAGATAAAGTGGCCGTACTCAAAGTCAAACTAGAATCACAGGGGTGATGAGTGAATGTGGGATTTTTGACATATTTCAGAAATTATCAGAGATTTGAAAGAGACTGAGCCAAGGTTTTCTCTCTACCAGCTGGAGCATGATCACCTATTTCAGCTTTCAAAAGAGTTGGAGCATTCCTTCCTAACTACTAAGGACCTTTGAACTGGGAATGAATAGATCTGTGACCCATTTGTGAATCAGCCAGGTGAATCAACTTTGTCTGTGCTAGAAGAGGATCAACTGCTTGAGACTGCAAATGACAGTGGCCTTACAAATATGTTTGTTGTTCAGTTGCTTTGTGACCCCATGGTCTGCAGCACACCAGGCTTCCCTGTCCTTCACTATCTCCCAAAGTTTGCTCAAACTCATGTCCATTGAGTCAGTGATGCCATCCAGCCATCTCATTCTCTGTTGCCCTCTTCTCTTCATGCCCTCAATCTTTCCCACCATCAGGGTCTTTTCCAATGAGTTGACTCTTTGCATTAGGTGACCAAAGCCATGTTTGAGACAACTTCAAATCTCCATACTTTCTGGATTAAAGTTAAGGTGGAATATCCTGAGGTTGCCACAAAAGCACTGAAAAGCCTGCTTCCATTTCCAACATCCTATCTTTGTGAAGCAGGGTTTTCTGCAGTAACAGCAACCCAAACAATATTATGAAGTAGACTGGACATAAGCAACACACTTTGGGTGTCACTGTCTCCCATCACCCCCAAATGGGACCATCTAGTTAAAGGAAGACAAGCTCAGAGCTCCTACTGATTCTGCATTATGATGAGTTGTATGATCATTTCATTATATGTCACGAAGTAATAATAATATTAATAAAGTGCACAATAAATATAATGCATTTGAATAATCCAGAAACCACCCACCCCATCTATGGAAAAATTATCTTCCACGAAATTGGTCCTTGGTGCCAAAAGTGTTGGAGACCACTGTCCTAAAAATCTTATATGAGGTCTTGCATGCTTAAGGGGTTTGGGCCATTTTGACAGCAATGGGAATTATAGACTATTATGGGGCAAAGGAGTGTTTTCCTAGTTCATTTTTATCACATATCTAATGTTTATTTATTCCATTTTAAATTGTTCCCATAATGTAAATTGTGGTGGTTGTGGGATGAGAGAATTTGGGACATCACACTTTTTCCTACTTGAACATCTACACTGTGCCACACATTCTATCAAGAGTTTTTCATATATAGGTTTTTATGTAATCTTCCCAACACTGATAGAGGTAGTTATTACAGTTTTGTAGATCAGGAAACTGATACACAGAGATTTTGCAGGTGTTTCCATGGTTTCAGAGGTGTTTAATGAAGATATGTGGAGGCCAGGCTGCCTCCAGTGCTGCTGCTGCTGCTGCTGCTAAGTCGCTTCAGTCATGTCCGACTCTGTGCAACCCCATAGACGGCAGCCCACCAGGCTCCCGCATCCCTGGGATTCTCCAGGCAAGAACACTGGAGTGGGTTGCTATTTCCTTGTCCAATGCGTGAAAGTGAAGTCACTCAGTCATGCCTGACTCTTAGAGACCCCATGGACTACAACCCACCAGGCTCCTCTGTCCATGGGATTTTCCAGGCAAGAGTACTGGAGTGGGGTACCATTGCCTTCTCCGGCCTCCAGTGCAGGGACCATCAAAATGGCTTGGATTCAGGAACAAATATATAAATCATCATATTAGAATTTTATAGTTTATTATCAGCCTGGCTCAGTTTTGGGTTATCTGGAGCTTCACAAATGTGGAAATCAGACCTAAGTTTTTTCTCTACTTTCCTATACACAAACACTAAATAATAAGGACTATATGCTTTTCTTCATCATGATTAATGTTAGTCAAGTACTGCTTTTTATCTGCATTTTTCCAAGTCTACCCACACCAAGAATATTTCTAGAAACGAATAATTGCTCTACCCACAAAACCTGAGTCCTGATTGGAACTTACTCCATGTTATAGTCAAAGAATTTTTTCCATTATGGATTTTCTGGCATCAAACAAGATGAGATTTCCAGCTAAAGGTCTTTTCACACTCTGCATTTGCAGTGGTTTCCTCCACTGTGAATTTGATGATGATAAAGAAGAGTGGATTTCCTCACAAAGGTGTTATCACATGTGTTGCACTCACAGGGTCTTTCCCTCTTGTGCATATGCTAATGGTCATTAAGAGCAGAACTCCACCTGACATTTTTTTCACATGGGTTACACAAATATATTTTCTTACCACTACAAACTCTCTGATGTGCAAAAAAAAAAAAAAAAAAAAAAAGAAGGATTAACTCCAACCAAAAGCTTTTCCACATTCATTACAACCAGCTGTTATTTCTCCACAGTGACTTTTCTGAAGCTGAATAAGACGTGAGCTTCTAATAAATGCGTTTCCACCTTCGTTACACTTATAAAGCTTTCCTCCACCTTAGATCTTCTGATGCCAAATAAGACATGCATTCTGACTGAAAGCTTTCCCACAGTCATTACATTTATGAGTTTTCTTTTCCCTAGTATGAATGCTGTGATGCCTAATAAGATGGGAACCTCTGCTGAAAGTTTGACCACATTGATTGCAGTCATAAGGTTTCTATATATTCAGATTTCTTATGCATCTTAGAACTCTAAACTGGGCTCAAACCTGGATGATGTGAATCGTAATCTGGGACTTCATCACACATAGGATCTTCCTTTGATGATACCAGTTTGCCCTCACACAAGAGCTCCTTTGTGGGGCTCAGTCCATTAGCCAGTATTCTGAAAATGCACTCTCTACAAGGGATGTGTCCTGGTCTTTCCCATGTGAGTTTCCCAAGGATATCTCTGAACTGCCTTCTTCAAAGGCTGGGTCCTGAAGAAGGGCCCATGGGGTTCCTTTCGGCAAAACCCACTTTGCTTTAATCTGTTTAACTACTTTTTTCGGTTAAAAAGAGATTCTATTATATGTGTTGAATTGTCAACTAAATGATAAAAATAAAATTGGAAATATCAACTGGTTTCTATATTGAGAACAGATCAACAGCTGGTCTGGAATCATGAGAAAGAGTTTGCCTAATTTAAAGGAATGCCCATTTGTCATCATATTAAATGACCGAATGATTAAGCTGAAAAACAGAATATTGTCCCAGCCACCACCCTACACACAAACACACACAAAATGTATGTTACTTTAAATTTCCAATATACTATCATATGCTGTAAAGCAGGCAGAGAAGAAAGACTCCATTTCATAAATTAGGAAATGGAAACTACAAAAGAATACTCAGAGTGACTGGCAGTGGCAAATCTTGGAGTAGATTCCATGTCTGAGAACAGTCACATTTTTCACAACAGATCAAATTAATATGCAAATTTGAAAAATATTACTCTTATACCTATAAACTCAGAAAAGGCAATGGCAACGCACTCTGGTACTCTTGCCTGGAAAATCCCATGGATGGAGGAGCCTGGTAGGCTGCAGTCCATGGGGTCGCACAGAGTCAGACATGACTGAAGCAACTTAGCAGCAGCAGCATACCTATAAACTTGGAAAATTACAATAGAAATTTGAAACTTGTGAGGAACTTTTAAAGATAAAGAAAAGAGGGAAATAACGCAACAGTAATTTGAGGAGAGTTTGTAGAGGAATTCATGACACAGGTAGGGAAAGATTAAAGGGAAAACAAAAAGGGAAATCACATCCCCTGGCTAGTAACTGAAGGATCATTTAGTGATTCTGTGCTTAAAGGCATGCAACAAAGAGCTTTACTGTATCTCCCAAGATCAACAGGATTGTGTGTAGAGGGCCACTATACAGAAGCTGAGACCTTCATGTGAGGGATGTAGCCAGTCAGGGATGGGTCTGCAGAGATGGAGGCAGAGAGGTGTAAATATCACACCACTCCCCTACTCTTTGATCTCCTGCCAGGGTTACCCACCAAAAGAGCTCAATCAGAAGCCAAAACACAAAGTCCTCTCCTGGAGCATAGAGCAGGATGTAGAAGCATGGGGGAATGGAGCTGGAGCAGGAAATGAAAGACATACACCACAGGATGTTAGGTTGTTGAAATAAATTTACCTAGTTTTGTCCAGGTAGGGATTGATCTATATGACCCAGTGATTCTAGTTTACCACCTCCAAAAGTGATCAATAATCTGCTGTGAAACTTTGACACCATTTAAAACAAGAGTCTCAGAGCAAGGCTTAATTAGAAATAGTTAATTAAAGGAGAAGGGAAGTAAGAAGGGGGAAAATATTCTATTTATTATAGTGAAGCAATATAAACTATTCAGATATCAGTTTAACAAGAAAACCAGAATGAGATGAAGAAAACTATAAAATCTGATTGAAAGTCAGAAAACACAATCCCAGGAACTAAAAACATAAACCATGTTCTTTGATGAGAAGATTTAATTAATATCACAAAGAATCAAATCTCCCAAAACTAAATAGAGCATTCAGTAGTAACCAGAATACACAGGATTTATTATGTGGGAATTTTATAGAATAATAGAGTTTATTTGTAAAAGTAAATGACCAAGAATACACAGGGATATTGCAAACAAGAAGAATAGTACGGGACTTGCCTTAGTGGATATCATTATATTATAATGCTAATGTAATCATATATATATATAAATTAATATATAATTTAATATAATGGTGGTACTTGAATTCATTTACCACTATCAGTAAAATTGAATTGCCATCTTTATAGCACATACCATACAGTCGTTATTGTTTACTTATTAAGATGTGACCGACTCTTTGTGACCCCATGGACTGTAGCCCACCAGGCTCCTCTGTCCATGGAATTTTCCAGGCAAGAATACTGGAATGGGTTGCCATTTCCTCCTCCAGGGGATCTTCCCAACCCATGGGATTGAACCAATGTCTCCTGCATTGCATGCGGATTATTTACCACTGAGCCACCAGGGAAGCCCCACGATACAGTATATCACAGAATCCATATTAGCTAAAGTTTTAAATATAGAAAATAAGCAAAATAAATGTCGCTAGAAGATCTAGGAAGCAATTTGTACAATATGGGAGCTACAGAAATCTACACGGGAAATGCTGAAGATAAATAAATAAAACTGACACATTTGACTGTGCAATTTGAAACTTTTGAATGCAAACCTAAATCACTAGCATACAAACAAAAAGCAAGTCAGGAAGCATAATTTCATAAATATGACAAAGATTGAATATCCAAACTATACAGAAAGCACTCTTACAGTTTGACTAGAAAAAGAACAAGAAACTTTTTAAAATGGGAAAATAATAAGAATCAGGAATTCACAGGGTCAAAACTCGAAATGACCAATAATTCAATAAATATTAGGAGGGGAAGCTAAAACTGTACAGTAGTCAAATAAATGTAAACTACAGAAGCAATGAGATTACTGCTTTACATGAGACTGGCAAACATGAAGAGCTATAAATTCAATTATTGGCAAGGAAGTGAAGAAAACTTTATTCACATACATTAGTGGTAGAAAACATGAAGAATTAACACTTTTAAAACTGAAGAAGGCAAAGTGAAGTCTCTCAGCCATGTCCAACTCTCTGCAACCCCGTGGACTGTAGCCTACCAGGCTCCTCTCTCCATGGGATTCTCCAGGCAAGAATACTGGAATGGATTGCCATTTCCTTCTCCAGGGGATCTTCCCAACCCAGGGATCGAACCTGAGTCTCCCGCATTGCAGGCAGACGCTTTAACCTCTGAGCCACCAGGGAAGAAGGCAAAGTGTGTGAAATTATGCAT
Organism: Oreotragus oreotragus; assembly: GCA_006410675.1. NCBI lineage: Eukaryota > Metazoa > Chordata > Mammalia > Artiodactyla > Bovidae > Oreotragus > Oreotragus oreotragus. Next base: position 506,400 of record SJYX01016798.1, read on the forward strand.
TAAAACTACACACACAGACCTAAAATCAGTAATCTAACTCCTGGTTACTTATTCCATAGAAATAGAAGCATAAGTATATAAAGTCATAGGTGCAAAGACATTACTTAGTACTGGAAAAAAATTAAAACTAATCAAAACGAGAGAGACTGAATAAAGTATAATATGTCCAAATCACAACTATTATATAACCATTAAGAAATGAGTTAGAGCTATGCAAGTTGACTTGGAGACACTCACACAAGGTTATCATTACATGTAGCATACCAGATCCAGAAAAGCATGATTAATATGATACCATTTTTCTTATCAATGACAGAAAACCATGTACAAGTTTATATACACATGCCTGTGTATATCCATCTGTAAAGGACTATAGGAATTGAGAAAAACAACATGGTAGATTGTTTAAGTGGGTTATTGAGGCAGCTGTTTTTAGAAAGGAAGGAGATGAGAACTTCAAACCAAAAGATAATGCAAAAATAGGCTGCACTAAGAATGTGGGATGTATATATAATGAAATTTCTGTATATATTATAATGAAATTATATATATTGTTATGTGGGTTTTCCTGGTGGCTCAGTGGTAAAGAATCCCGCAGTGCAGGAGATGTGCACAGGAGACATGGGTTTGATCCCTGGATCGGGGAGTTTCCATAATGGCTGCACCAATTTACATCCCCACCAACAGTGCAAAGGGATTCCCTTTTCTCTCCATCCTCACCAGCCTTTGCTCTTTCTTTTATTTTTAATAATATCCATTTTAACAGGTGTGAGATAGTGTCTCACTGTGGTTTTGATTTCCATTTCCCTGATGGTTAATGATGTTGAGCATCTTTTCATGTGCTTTGTGGGCATCTGTATATCTTTTCTGGAAAAATGTGTATTGAGGTGCTTTGCCCTTTTCTTTTTAATGATGGTTATTGTTTTATTTACTTTTTAAATTTAACTGGAGGCTAATTACTTTACAATATTGTGGTGGTTCTTGCCATACATTCACATGAATCAGCCATGGGTGTACATGTGTTCCCCATCCAGACCCTCCCTCCCACCTCCCTTCCCATCCCATCTTTCAGGGTCATCCCAGTGCACCAGCCCTGATCACCCTTCCCCATGCATCGAACCTGGACTGGTGATCTATTTCACATATGATAATATACATATTTCAGTGCTATTCTCTCAAATCATTACTTAGTACTGAAAAAAAATAAACCTAATCAAAACGAGAGGGGCTGAATAAAGTATAATATGTCCAAATCACAAATACTATATAACCATTAAGAAATGAGTTAGGGCTATGCAAGTTGACTTGGAGATACTCACACAAGGTTATTACATGTTGCCTTCTCCCACAGAGTCCAAAAGTCTGTTCTTTATATCTGTGTTTCTTTTGCTGTCTTGCATATAGGGTCATCATTACCATCTTTCTAAATTCTATATATATATGTGTGTGTTAATATACTGTATTGGTGTTTTTCTTTCTGACTTACTTCACTCTGTATGATAGGTTCCAGTTTCATCCACCTGATTAGAACTGATTCAAATGCATTCTTTTAACAGCTGAATAATATTCCATTGTGTATATGTACCACAGCTTTCTTATCCATTCATCTGCCGATGGACATCTAGGTTGCTTCCATGTCCTGGCTATTGTAAACAGTGATGTGATGAACATTGGGTTACATGTGTCTCATTCAGTTCTGGTTTCCTCGGTGTGTATGCCCAGCAGTGGGATTGCTGGGTCATATGGCAGTTCTATTTCCAGTTTTTAAAGGAATCTCCACACTGTTCTCCATAGTGGCTGTACTAGTTTGCATTCCCACCAACAGTGTAAGAGGGTTCCTTTTTCTCTGCACCCTCTCCAGCATTGTTTGTAGACTTTTTGATAGCAGCCATTCTGACCTGCATGAGATGGCACCTCATTGTGGTTTTGATTTGCATTTCTCTGATAATGAGTGATGTTGAGCATCTTTTCACGTGTCTGTTAGCCACCTATATGTCTTCTTTGGAGAAATGTCTGTTTAGTTCTTTGGCCCATTTTTTTATTGGATCGTTTATTTTCCTGGAATTGAGCTGTAGGATCCGCTTGTATATTTTTGAGATTAATTCTTTGCCAGTTGATTCTGACTGGTGTGAGATGGCACCTCATTGTGGTTTTGATTTGCATTTCTCTGATAATGAGTGATGTTGAGCATCTTTTCACGTGTCTGTTAGCCACCTATATGTCTTCTTTGGAGAAATGTCTGTTTAGTTCTTTGGCCCATTTTTTTATTGGATCGTTTATTTTCCTGGAATTGAGCTGTAGGATCCGCTTGTATATTTTTGAGATTAATTCTTTGCCAGTTGCTTTGTTTGCTATTATTTTCTCCAATTTGGAAGGCTATCTTTTCACCTTGCTTAGAGTTTCCTTCATTGTGCAAATGCTTTTAAGTTTAATTAGGTCCCATTTGTTTATTTTTGGTTTATTTCCATTACTCTGGGAGGTGGGTCATAGAGGGTCCTGCTGTGACTTATGTCAGAGAGTGTTTTGCCTATGTTTTCCTCTAGGAGTTTTATAGTTTCTGGTCTTACATTTAGATCTTTAATCCATTTTGAGTTTATTTTTGTGTATGGTGTTAGAAAGTGTTCTAGTTTCATTCTTTTACAAGTGATTGACATCATAGAGGATCCTGCTGTGATTTATGTCGGAGAGTGTTTTGCCTATGTTCTCCTCTAGGAGTTTTATAGTTTCTGGTCTTACATTTAGATCTTTAATCCATTTTGAGTTTATTTTTGTGTATGGTGTTAGAAAGTGTTCTAGTTTCATTCTTTTACAAGTGATTGACCAGTTTTTCCAGTACCACTTATTAAAGAGATTGTCTTTTCTCCATTGTATATTCTTGCCTCCTCTGTCAAAGATAAAGTGTCCATACATGCGTGGATTTATCTCTGGGCTTTCTATTTTGTTCCATCGTTCTATATTTCTGTCTTTGTGCCAGTACTATACTGTCTTGATGACTGTAGCTTTGTAGTATACTCTGAAGTCAGGCAGGTTGATTCCTCCAGTTCCATTCTTCTTTCTCAAGATCGCTTTGGCTATTCGAGGTCTGTTGTATTTCCATACAAATTGTGAAATTATTTGTTCTACTTCTGTGAAAAAATACCATTGGTAGCTTGATAGGGATTGCATTGAATCTATAGGTTGCTTTGGGTAGTATACTCATTTTCACTATATTGATTCTTCCAATCCATGAGCATGGCGTATTTCTCCATCTATTTGTGTCCTCTTTGATTTCTTTCTTCAGTGTTTCATAGTTTTCTATATATAGGTCTTTAGGTAGATATGTTCCTAAGTACTTTATTCTTTTCATTGCAATGGTGAATGGAATTGTTTCCTCAATTTCTCTTTCTGTTTTCTCATTGTTCATGTATAGGAATGCAAGGGATTTCTATGTGTTAATTTTATATCCTGCAACTTTACTATATTCATTGATTAGCTCAGTCTTTAGTTTCTTTAGGTAGATATATTCCTAAGTATTTTATTCTTTTCGTTGCAATGGTGAATGGAATTGTTTCCTTAATTTCGTTTTCTACTTTCTCATTATTAGTGTATAGGAATGCAAGGGATTTCTGTGTGTTGATTTTATATCCTGCAACTTTACTATATTCATTGATTAGCTCTAGTAATTTTCTGGTGGAGTCTTTAGGGTTTTCTATGTAGAGGATCATGTCATCTGCAAACAGTGAGAGTTTTATTTCGTCTTTTCCAATCTGGATTCCTTTTATCTCTTTTTCTGCTCTGATGGCTGTGGATAAACCTTCCAAAACTATGTTGAATAGTAGTGGTGAGAGTGGGCACACTTGTCTTGTTCCTGACTTTAGGGGAAAAGTTTTCAATCTTTCACCATTGAGGGTAATGTTTGCTGTGGGTTTATCATATATGGCTTTTATTATGCTGAGGTATGTTCCATCTATGCCTGCTTTCTGGAGGGTTTTTTATTATTATTATCGTGAATGGATGTTGAATTTTGTCCAGGTTTTCTCTGCACCCATTGAGATAATCATATGGTTTTTATCTTTCATTTTGTTAATGTGGTGTATCCCATTGATTGATTTGCAAATATTGAAGAATCCTTGCATCCCTGGGATCAAGCCCACTTGGCCATGGTTTATAATCTTTTTAATGTGTTGTTGGACTCTGTTTGCTAGAATTTTGTTAAGGATTTTTACATCTATGTTCATCAGTGATATTTGCCTGTAATTTTCTTTTTTGTGTGTGGCATCTTTGTCTAATGTGGTGTATCCCATTGATTGATTTGCAAATATTGAAGAATCCTTGCATCCCTGGGATCAAGCCCACTTGGCCATGGTTTATAATCTTTTTAATGTGTTGTTGGACTCTGTTTGCTAGAATTTTGTTAAGGATTTTTACATCTATGTTCATCAGTGATATTTGCCTGTAATTTTCTTTTTTGTGTGTGGCATCTTTGTCTGGTTTTGGTATTCGGGTGATGGTGGCCTCATAGAATGAGTTTGGAAGTTTACCTTCCTCTGCAATTTTCTGGAAGAGTTTGAGTAGGATAGGTGTTAGCTCTTCTCTAAATTTTTGGTAGAATTCAGCTGTGAAGCCGTCTAATTCTGGGCTTTTGTTTGCTGGGAGATTTCTGATTACAGTTTTGATTTCTATGCTTGTGATGGTTCTGTTAAGATTCCCTATTTCTTCCTGGTTCAGTTTTGGAAAGTTTTAGTTTTCTAAGAATTTGCCCATTTCTTCCAAGTTGTCCATTTTATTGGCATATAGTTGCTGATAGAAGTCTCTTATGATCCTTTGTATTTCTGTATTGTCTGTTGTGATTTCTCCATTTTCATTTCTAATTTTGTTGACTTGATTCTTCTCCCTTTGTTCCTTGATGAGTCTGGCTAATGGCTTGTCTATTTTATTTATCTTCTCAAAGAACCAGCTTTTAGCTTTGTTGATTTTGGCATTGTATCCTTTGTTTCTTTTGTATTTATTTCTGCCCTAATTTTTATAATTTCTTTTCTTCTACTAACCCTGGGGTGCTTCATTTCTTCTTTTTCTAGTTGCTTTAGGTGTTCGGTTCAGTTCAGTCACTCAGTCATGAGATGTGTATAAGAGACAGGGGTCAATGCTTTCAGTCAGCGACCAATCTTACCCCTTGTAGCCTGGGATGGGAAAGGCAGCACTGCTGGAGATAAGGAGCCGGGCCAAAAGACCGCAGGGGCTCCTCCCGGGAGCGGAGGTGGGGTCGAGGGCGGAGGCGGGGTCGGGGGCGGAGCGTCGAGACGCAGAGAGGAGCCCCCCGCCCTCCCCGCAATTGGCCCGCGTCGCTCGCCGGAATCCGGGTACTGCGGGCGCATCGGCTCGGCCCTTGCCGCTCCTTCTGGGCGCCCTGCCTGGGCATGCAGCTACTTCGAAGACTGCGGCTCTGGGGGCTCGGCGCCTCCGTAGGCCTGATCGCCTCGGCCCGAGCCCCGGGCGCCGGCCGCTCCCACCGCCCCCCGCCCCGCCCCCGCGCGCCGCCCGCCAGTGCTCGGCCCCGCCTCCGCCCCCTCGTCGCGCTTAAGCCGGGGTCGCAGCGCCCGGCAGTCGTCGCCTGCAGAGACCCGTCGTCCGCCACCGCCGCCTGCATGGAGCTCCCCGGAGCTGGTGAGCTCGGGCGGGCGGTGTGGGGCGACTGGAGTCTGGGGGCGTGGGCTCGGCTTGGCCGCGAGGAGGGCCCGGCCTCGCCGCCCCGCCTGCGCCCCCAGCGCTTGGAGCGCGATCCCACGCGCGTCCTGCCCTGGGGCCCCTCTTCCCGCCCTGCGGGGAATTCGGTGAAGCAGCAGGGAACCCGGTACAACCGGGTGTGATCAGTGCTGCTCGTCTGCGAGTGTTTTTGTTAGTGCACGCACTGTTGATGCGACGGGAGGCCGGGAGTGTGAACACTTTCTAAGTTTCACTTTTTCTTTCCCGATGATCTTCCAACCTTTTAGAAACTTCACGCCGACACATACCCTCCGACGGTGTTTGTGTGATCAGCAAAATCTAGAAAAAGCTCCGTTTTTATCCTTTTTCACAAAGGCTTGAACCACCGCACTTAGGTTTTCCTCGTAGGATTTTATTCTCGATGTGGAAGTGACCTCTTTACACTGGCGCCAGATCTGTAGTAGGGCTCAGAATGAGTTTACAGCTTATGTCAGCGGTTACTGTGAACTGAAGTTGGTGGGTAGAGCGAGTTAGGGGTTGGACTTTTGGTGCAAGGCACCAACAAGCCAATGAGAGGAAAGGTGCTCTTCTGTGAAGGAAACCTCAACCCACTCCAGTATTCTTGCCTGGAGAATCCCACGGACGGAGGAGCCTGGTGGGCTACAGTCCACGGGGTCACAAAGAGTAGGACACAACTGAGAGACTTTAAGGTTTTTTTCATGTGAGATTTTTGAAATATAAACGCATGAAAATGAAAGTGAAAGTGAAGTCACTCAGTCGTATCCGACTCTGCGACTCCATGGACTGTAGCCTACCAGGCTCCTCTGTCCATGGGATTCTCCAGGCAAGAATACTGGAGTGGGTTGCAATTTCCTTTTCCAAGAGATCTTCCCGACCCAGGATTTGAACGCTGGTCTCCCACATTGTAGGCAGACGCTTTAACGTCTGAGCCACCGCATAGATAAAAAAAGCATGAAATTCTTAAAATGTTATGTATTAACCGTTAACTAGTGTAAATATGTTTACAATTGTTGAGGGAATGAAATGATGAAGACCTTGGGAGGTCAGTGCTGAGGGTGGGAATTTTTGAGATGCAGTTATAAATGGAAACTTGTCAGTGTCAAAGAGAAGGGTTTCCCACCCCAGTTCCCATCCCAGTGTGTGGCCTTGGAATTGAGGATGCTGATAGCATACTTTTAAGATGTTTGTGGAGTTTAATGCCTTTTTACATTGCGGTTCAGATATTATGAGCTTACTTTGTCCATTTCTGGCTAGTAATTTGGGTTGTACTTTTGTTCCTTTTTCATGATGTGGAAACCAAAGCATGGAGGTCAGGTTACTTGTTGACAGCTGTCAACATTTCTCCAGCTGTAAGATGTTTCTATTTTTAGTAGCTAGGCCAGAACTGGCATGGATGATGGAACTGACCCTTTCCACTGATTCTTGGGAACTATACCAACTATATAGCTATTGTTTAGGTGCTAAGCCCTGTTGACTGTTTTGTGACCCCACAAACTATACAGTCCAACTGGCTTCTTCTGTCCATGGGATTTCCCAGGCAGGAATATTGGATATACCTTCTTGGGGAATATACCTACCTAGTAGAGTGAGTAGAAGAGAATTTTGCTTAATAAAGTTGTGCTTTGTTATCCAGATAGGAAACTTACAATTTGTGTGAGGAAGGGCAGACTATTATTTTTTTCTTCTATTGGTCTGTCATTGATGAAGTCATTTGTGGAAGTACACATGTATTTGAATATTAGTATATACTTCATGTACAATTTTATAATGTATTTTAAACATAAGCATTAATTGTTTTCTTATAAAAGTAATGATTCTATTTGAAACATTTGAGTAGCAGAAATGTATTGAGTACAACTATGTCAGCCTTTTTGTATATAATTGTACACATGAACAAGTGCATATGCATTCTTATATCTGCTCTTTAAAATGAAAATGCTCTTCTTAACCAGAACAGATACCAGGCAGATATCTGGGCATATTATATTATATAAAATGTGTATATTATAATATAAACTATGTATGTGAACTTTCCAGCAGTGCTGTTGCTGGCAGGTTTTGGTGGTTGAGTAACTGGATTTAAATTCTAGCCTCAAGACCTGTAACCTGGGGCAAGTTGCTTAATTGGCTAGTCTGTGAAAAGAGTTTAATATTACCCTGATAACAGGGTAATATTAAACTAAGGGAGTTACCATCTTCTGTAAAGTGCTTCCAGCAATGCCTGGCATAGACACTTGCTCAAATGTTAGATATTGTTGTTACTGCTAGTAGTGGTTAACCAGTCTTACCTCTTTTGTTTTTGGCCACGCCATTCAGCCTGTGGGATCCTAGTTCCCATACTAGGGATCGAACCCTTACCCCTACATTGGGATCTCAGAGTCTTAGCCACTGAACTGCAGGGAAGTCCCCCTTACCTTATCTTTACGGTATTAATTCACATAGCAACATTTCTCTTACTTGGATTTGTACAAAAGAATTTTAACAATAGTTAAACCAAATTTTAAATACTCACAATGATCAATTTATAGTTTAAGTTCTTTATTTCAAGGTTGGTTATTATTTTATTTATTTATTTCTGGCATTCAGAAAATGAAGATCATGGCATCCGGTCCGATCACTTCATGGGAAATAGATGGGGAAACAGTGGAAACAGTGTCAGACTTTATTTTTTGGGGCTCCAAAATCACTGCAGATGGTGACTGCAGCCATGAAATTAGAAGACGCTTACTCCTTGGAAGGAAAGTTATGACCAACCTAGATAGCATATTCAAAAGCAGAGACATTACTTTACCGGCTAAGGTCCGCCTAGTCAAGGCTGTGGTTTTTCCTGTGGTCATGTACGGATGTGAAAGTTGGACTGTGAAGAAAGCTAAGCGCCGAAGAATTGATGCTTTTGAACTGTGGTGTTGGAGAAGACTCTTGAGAGTCCCTTCGACTGCAAGGACATCCAACCAGTCCATTCTGAAGGAGATCAACCCTGGGATTTCTTTGGAAGGAATGATGCTGAAGCTGAAACTCCAGCACTTTGGCCACCGCATGCGAAGAGTTGACTCATTGGAAAAGACTCATTGGAAAATCCCTCTGGGAGGGATTTGGGGGCAGGAGGAGAAGGGGACGACCAAGGATGAGATGGCTGGATGGCATCACGGACTCGATGGTCGTGAGTCTGAGTGAACTCCGGGAGATGGTGATGAACAGGGAGGCCTGGCGTGCTGCGATTCATGGGGTCCCAGAGTCGGACACGACTGAGCGACTGAACTGAACTGAAGCTGGATCTCTTGTTGCACACAGACTTTCTCTAGTTGCAGATAGCCAGGGCTACTCTTCGTTGCAGTACACATGCTTCTCATTGCAGTAGCTTCTCTTTTTGTTTTGCACAGGCTGTGGGCACCCGGGCTTCAGTAGTTATGGTGCATAGGCTCGGTGTTGTGGCTCACAGGTCCTAGAGAATACAGGCTCAGCAGTTGCTGCTAGCAGGTTCTAGAGCTCCAGCTCAATGGTCCTGGTGCTTGGGCATCATTGCATGTGGCACGTGAGTTTAGTTGCCCTGAGACGTGTGGAATCTTCCTCGACCAGGGATCAAACCCATGCCCCCTGCATTGGCAGGCAGATTCTTAACTTCAAACTGTACCACCAGGGAAGTCCAAAGGTTGGTTATTTTAAGGCAATTTTTCCCCCCCAAAAAAATGTACTTCTGTAAAAGAGAATGTCGTTATGATTGTTGTTCACTGGCTTGCTTGGGTGTGTCTGACTCTTTGCGACCCCATGGACTGCAGCATGTCAGGCTTCCCTGTCTTTCCACTATCTCCTGGCGTTTGCTCAGACTCCTGTTCATTGAGTCAGTGATGCCATCCAAACATCTCATCCTCTGTCTCCCCGTTCTCTTTCTCCCTTCAGTCTTTCTCAGCATCAGGGTCTTTTTCAGTGAGTTGGCTCTTCGCATCAGGTATCTAAGTATTGGAGCTTCAGCTTCAGCATCAGTCCTTCCAATGAATATTCAGGGTTGATTTCCTTTAACATGGACTGGTTGGATCTCCTTCCTGTCCAAGCGACTCTTAAAAGTCTTCTTCAGCACCACAGTTCAAAAGCAGCAGTTCTTTGGCACTCAGCCTTCTTAACAGCTCTCACATATGTACATGATTACTGGAAAAATAATAACTTTGACTATAGTGTCTTTTGTTGACAAAGTTTTATCTCTTTAGGTTTGTCATAGCTTTCCTTCCAAGGAGCAATTGTCTTCTAATTTCATGGCTGCAGTCATCTTCCACAGTGATTTTGGAGCCCAAGAAAATAAAGTCTGTCAGTGTTTCCATTTTCCCCCTTCTATTTGCCATGAAGTGATGGGGCTGGATGTGGATGTGTTTAATTCATGTCTGCCAGCCTTTGGAGAAACACTGGAGCTTAGAGAACCGGAGGAGTGTTTTAGATTTGAACCCTGTTGATAAACTTTGTTCTATAGGATGACGTAGAACATGGAATTCCAATAGCTACTTGGAAGTGGTATTCTCTTATTTTTGAGTTAATAATTCATGTGACACCATGGACTGTAGGCCACCAGGCTCCTCTGTGTATGGGATTTCCCAGGGAAGAATATTGGAGTGGGTTGCCATTTCCTTCTCTAGGGAATCTTCCCAACCTAGGGATCGAACCCAGGTCTCCCATAATAATGGCAGATTCTTTACCAAGTCTGAACCACCAGGAAAGCCTGCTAATAATTCATATCTCAGTTCAGTTCAGTCGCTCAGTCGTGTCCGACTCTTTGCAACTTCATGAATCGCAGCACGCCAGGCCTCCTTGTCCATCACCAGCTCCTGGAGTTCACTCAGATTCACGTCCATCGGGTCAGTGATGTCATCCAGCCATCTCATCCTCTGTCGNTCTCAGTTCAGTTCAGTCGCTCAGTCGTGTCCGACTCTTTGCAACTTCATGAATCGCAGCACGCCAGGCCTCCTTGTCCATCACCAGCTCCTGGAGTTCACTCAGACTCACGTCCATCGGGTCAGTGATGTCATCCAGCCATCTCATCCTCTGTCGTCCCCCTTTCCTCCTGCTCCCAATCCCTCCCAGCATCAGAGTCTTTTCCAGTGAGTCAACTCTTCACATGAGGTGGCCAAAGTACTGGAGTTTCAGCTTTAGCATCATTCCTTCCAAAGAACACCCAGGGCTGAGCTCCTTTAGAAGGACTGGTTGGATCTCCTTGCAGTCCATGAGACTCTCAAGAGTCTTCCCCAACACCACAGTTTGAAAACATCAATTCTTTGGCGCTCAGCTTTCTTCCAGGGAAGGCAATGGCACCCCACCCCAGTACTCTTGCCTGGAAAATCCAATGGACGGAGGAGCCTGGTGGGCTGCAGTCCATGGGGTCGCTAACAGTCGGACAGACTGAGGGACTTCACTTTCACTTTTCTCTTTCATGCATTGGAGAAGGAAATGGCAACCCACTCCAGTATTCTTGCCTGGAGAATCCCAGGGATGGGGGAGCCTGGTGGGGTGCCGTCTATGGGGTCACACAGAGTCGGGCACGACTGAAGTGACTTAGCAGCAGCAGCAGCAGCAGCAGCTTTCTTCACAGTCCAACTCTCACATCCATAAAAGACCACTGGAAAAACCATAGCCTTGACTAGACGGACTTTTGTTGGCAAAGTAATGTCTCTGCTTTTCAATATGCTATCTAGGTTGGTCATAACTTTTCTTCCAAGGAGGAAGTGGCTTTAGGTGTAGAGTTAGGTTATTTATTTGATTTTTCTCCTGTTTCTTGAGGTAGGCTTGTATTGCCATGAATCTTCCCCTTAGCACTGCTTTTACTGAACCCCATAGGTTTTGTGTTGTGTTTTCATTTTCATTCGTTTCTATGCATACTTTAATTTCTTTTTTGATTTCTTCTGTGATTTGTTGGTCATTCAGAAATGTGTTCTTTAGCTTCCATATGTTTGTATTTTTAATAGTTTGTTTCCTGTAGTTGACATCTAATCTTATTGCATTGTGATCAGAAAAGATGCTTGAGATGATTTCAATTTTTTTGAATTTACCAAGGTTAGATTTATGGACCAGGATGTGATCTATCCTGGAGAAGGTTCCATGTGCACTTGAGAAAAAGGAGAAACTCATTGTTTTATTGTGAAATATCCTATAGATATCATTAGGTCTAACTATTCCATTGTATCATTTAAAGTTTATGTTTCCTTGCTAATTTTCTGTTTAGTTGATCTATCCATAGGTGTCAGTGGGGTATTAAAGTCTCCCACTATTATTGTGTTACTGTTAATTTCCCCTTTCACACTTGTTAGCATTTGCCTTACATATTGAGGTGCCGGGGTCCAGCCCCCACAGGATCCAGGGGAACCCTCAGGAGAAACAGCATCAGCAAATGAATGAATGAATGAATGAATGAATGAGAGAGGAAAAAATAGAAGCTGATATTCCTTGGTTTACACAGAAAGCCAATAAAGTCCCAAGACAAGGGACTTGCTCTGTTCACGTAGGCCGCAGGTGCCCTCCCGGTCTCCCAAGGGAGTAAAGATGCAGAGTGCCTTCCCGTTCAGGTCTTAGAAGCCCAGGCAGAAAAGTGAACGCAGAGAGCCTCTATGTTCCAAGGGATCAACCTGAAAAAGAGAGTAAGAGAGAAAAAGAAAGAAAGAAAGACACAGGGGAACCAGGCTCTTGTGGAATTGGTCCCGGTCTGTCACTATTTTTCAGGGAAGCTTTTATACCTTGACTTGTACATAGAGGGAAATGAAAGATGCAAAGTCATACAGAGTCAGCCCAAACATTACATCTGTTTTTTCTTTATCAAAACCAGGATTTTTTTCTGCATACCTTTCCCATAAACAATATTGTGTACATTATCTTCTGGCCTTGGAGGCCTGTGGACATTTTATGACCCTCTTTTGATAAAGGCTGCTCAACCCAAAAACTTATTTTCCCTTGAAATGTTTTTTCTTTATATTTCTAATCTATGTCAGCCTCAGAAAGTATTAAACAGTTACATTTCTCACGGAGCAAATGTGCAGTGAGTTACAACAAAGAAAGAACCAATTAGCTCAAAGGTCTGATATGGTTAACTCCAAAGTTACCACTTGTTTTTCTTAAATTCCAACTACATTAACTATTGCACTCCCAGGTGCACAGTGCATAAGAGATATGGGAACTTAGCAGCAAGCATTGGCTCAACAATGAAATCCTACACCAGCACTATTCTAATAGCTTTTAACTCTTTGAAATGCTCTATATTTACAGGCTTCCCATGCCTCTCACAGTTGGGAGGCTGTGAACAATCATATGCGTAGCTGCAAGAGTCTGGATAAACCTTCCAAGCAAGCTAGAATGCTAACAGAGGGGGTTTGAATTGAAATATTCCTGTCATATCCAGGAGACTTATTAGCTAGAGCCCTAAGTTGATTTTCTCCAGAGAAAGGTGGTCGGGGATAGCCCCCTGTTAATGTCAGAAGAGTTGGTGAAAGGCATAAAATAGTAAGACAGACAGATTTTGGTTTGGGGGTAGATGCTCGAGCAGGTCCAGGGAGCCCCTCGAATCCTGATCTGCCTTTGCCTGTCAGGTCTTCTCTGCATGACCTTTGTCATGGGTGGGATCTCCCATGGTGGCTCCCGGCATTGAGGTGCTCCTATGTTGGGTGAATCAGTTCAGTTCAGTTGCTCAGTTGTGTCCAACTCTTTGCGACCCCATGAACCACAGCACGCCAGGCCTCCCTGTCCATCACCAACTCCCAGAGTCCACCCAAACCCATGTCCATCGAGTCAGTGATGCCATCCAACCATCTTATCCTCTGTCATCCCCTTCTCCTCCTGCCCTCAATATTTCCCAGCATCAAGGTCTTGTCAAATGAGTCAGCTTTTCACATCAGGGGCCAAAGTATTGGAGTTTCAGCTTTAATACCAGTCCTTCCAATGAACACCCAGGACTGATCTCCTTTAGGATGGACTGGTTGGATCTCCTTGCAGTCCAAGAGACTCCATATATTTATAATAGTTATATCTTCTTCTTGGATTGACCCTTTGATCATTATGTAGTGTCCTTCTTTGTCTCTTTTCACAGCCTTTATTTCAAAGTCTATTTTATCTGATATGAGTATTGCTACTCCTTCTTTCTTTTGATCTCCATGTGCATGAAATATCTTTTTCCAGCCCTTCACTTTCAGTCTATATGTGTCCCTAGGTTTGAGGTAGGTCTCTTGTAGACAGCATATATGGGGGTCTTGTTTTTGTATCATTCAGCCAGACTTTGTCTTTTAGTTGGGGCATTCAACCCGTTTACATTTAAGGTAATTATTGACAAGCATGATCCTGTTGCCATTTACTTTGTTGTTTGGGGTTAGAGTTTGTAAACCTTTACTGTGTTTCCTGTCTAGAGAAGATCCTTTAGCATTTGTTGAAGAGCTGGTTTCGTGGTGCTGAATTCTCTGAGCTTTTGCTTGTCTGTAAAACTTTTGATTTCTCCTTAGTATTTGAATGAGATCCTTGCTGGGTAAGTAATCTGGGTTGTAGGGTTTTCTCTTTCATCACTTTAAGAACGTCCTGCCATTCCCTTCTGGCTTGAAGAGTTTCTATTGAAAGATCAGCTGTTATCCTTATGGTGATCCCCTTGTGGGTTATTTGTTGTTTTTCCCTTGCTCCTTTTAATATTTGTTCTTTGTGTTTGATCTTCTTTAATTTGATTAATATGTGTCTTGGGGTGTTTTGCCTTGGGTTTATCCTGTTTGGGACTCTCTAGGTTTCTTGGACTTGGGTGGCTATTTCCTTCCTCATTTTAGGGAAATTTTCAACTTTTCAATACTTGAGGAGACTTAAGTATTTTCTCATGGCCTTACTTTTTGTTTCCTTCTTCTGAGACTCCTGTGATTCAAATGTTGGGGTGCTTAACATTGTCCCAGAGGTCTCAGATGTTGTCCTCATTTGCTTTAATTCTTTTTTCTTTTTTCTCCTCTGCTTCATTTATTTCCACCACTCTATCTTCTACCTCATTTATCCTATCTTCTGCCTCAGTTATTCTACTGTTGGTTCCCTCCAGAGTGCTTTTGATCTCAGTTATTGCATTATTCATTATTGATTGACTCTTTTTTATTTCTTCTACATCCTTGGTAAACTTCTCTGGCATCGTCTCAATCTTTGTCTCCAGACTATTCATCTCTAACTCCATTTTGTTTTCAAGATTTGGGATCCTTTTTACTATCATTATTCTGAATTCTTTTTCAGGAAGACTCCTTATCTCCTCATCTTTTGTTGGTTTGGTGGGCTTTTATCATGTTCCTTTAACCTGCCGAATATTTCTCTGCCTTTTCATCTTGTTTAGGTTGCTGTGTTTGGGGTGGCCTTTCTGTATGCTGGAAGTTTGTGGTTCCTCTTTATTGTGCAGGTTCCTCCCTGTGGGTGGGGTTGGATGAGTGACTTGCCAAGGTTTCATGGTAAGGGAAGCTTGCATCAGTGTTCTGGTGAGTGAAGCTGGATCTCTTCTCTTTCCTTTCGAAGACAATGGGTGCCTGATGTCCTTCTCCAGCATTCAGAAGTTGTTTTGTGGTATTTGCTCAGTGTTCAAATGATCTTTCAATGAATTTGTGGGGTAGAAAGTGGTCTTCCCATCCTATTCCTCTGCCATCTTAGGACCAGCCCCACTTTGCCCATTTTTATTTTTTTTTTAATTTTTTTTTCCCACGGTTTTTATTTTATTTTTTTATTATTTTTATTTTATTTTTTTTGTATTTATTTATTTTTTTACACGAACTCCCAAACATGAACCCCCCTCCCACCTCCCACCCCACATCACTGGGTGTTCTAATACTGTAGGTTGTATATTAAAAATACTTCAGATCTTAAGTATTTTAAAGGATTGATTAAAACCTCATTTACTTGAAAAAAAATTTTAACAGAAAAATGTATGTCAAATTAAGATTGAATCTTAGTACTTGGTCTAGTAAGTGATTGTCTTGAGTCCGTTTTTAAAAAAGTGTAAATTGTGTCTTGTATTTCTCTAATTTATTGGAGAATTCTGTAATATTTATTCCAAAGTTTATTATTAAAGGATTTAAGGCAAATATTTATCCCAAATAAGAAAAAATGATTGGTGCCTGGCAAAGGATGTAAAAGTTAGTAAATAAATATATGGAAAATTGTTCAACTTCATACGTATCTAAGGATGCACATTAAAATATGTTTGTAACTTATCAGATTGGGACTATCACTCAAAAATAATACTCCGTGATTTTAAGGTTATATCTTTGTGGCTTCTGACAATGTATTGTTGTAGTAGTCCTTTTAGAATGGGGTTTATTGGGATCTTAAGCAATGTTCATACATGGGGTAGAGTCACTCATGGAATTCCTAGTGTAAGGACATAGTCTTACTTGTGGGAAGAAGTTTTATTTATAAACATGTGTCACAGTGTTTTTAAGTAGTAAAACTATTGCCAGAAAACCCAGTGCCTTTAGGTTATATAGTATTGAATTATATATTATGCAGATATTTCTAGAAACTATGTAATGGGGAACATTTCTAAATCACTTCAGTTGTATACAACTCTTTGCAACTGTATGGACTGTAGACCCCCAGGCTGCTCTGTCCATGGGATTCTCCAGGCAAAAATACCGGAATGGATTCCCATGCCCTTCTTCAGGGAATCTTCCCGACCCAGGGGTGGAACCCGCAGTTCTTACCCATGGCCTGCTGCATTGGCAGGTGGGCTCTTTACCACTAGGGCCACCAGGGAAGCCCACATAGTATCGTATTGCATGTTATGAAAATATTTCTGAAAACTGTATAATAGGGAATATTTCCTATGTAAAATGCAAAGTGAAAAATTAGGGGGGAAATATATGTAATGTTAGTTTACAGTTGTGTAAATACTTTAGGTGACGTTACCAGAATTCCTAGTGATTGTGTTAAGATAGTAGGTTTCTGAACATTTTTTTTTCCTTTATTCCTTTTTCTAATCTTCAAATTTTATGAACTCTTAATTCTTTTCATGAAAAAATATGATTAAAATTTTGAATTGTGGTTAGAAACTTGATTTCAAAGATGTGTGCTTCATCGATTCAGTAAACAGGGAGCCAGAGAAACTCATTTTTCTTTGATGATGGTAAAGCGTCTGTCTGCAATGCGAGATACCCGGGTTCAATCCCTGGGTTGGGAAGATTTCCTGGAGAAGGAAACGGCAACCCACTCCAGTACTCTTGCCTGGAGAGTTCCGTGGACGGAGGAGCCTGGTAGGCTGCAGTCCATGGAGTCGTAAAGAGTCGGACACGATTAAGCAACTTCACTTCACTTCACTTCACCAAGATTTTACTAATGGTTTTAAACTGAGGCAGTTACAAGTGAGGGCTGTGGAGTCAGACTGTCAAGGGACAGAATTTACTCCTACACTTTCCTGTTGTGTGCTTCGAGCAGATGTCTGGGCTTACTTTCACTATCTCAAAAATTGGTGTAAAATGGTAGCTGTCTCATAAGATTGTTGACAGGATTCAACTAACTTATTAATAATGTGAAGTCCTTCCAATTGTGTGTGGCAAAGAACTTGTCTCCTTAGATTTTTATTAATTTAATCTTACCAAAATTTTTTGCCAAAATAAGTATTTAAGAATGTGTCCCTTGAAAGCAGTATTTTAAAATAATACCATTGAGTGCTTCTAGCCCATCACTAAATGCTTTACATTTCTTTGCTTAATTCTCACAGAAAATTAGAGGGGTCAATTATTTCTTTAGAAACTTTTAGTAATTTGCTGAAGATTATTCAGAGTGCTTAGTCACTCCAGTTGTGTCTGACTCTCTGCGACCCCATGGACGATGGCCTGCCAGGCTCTTCTGTCCGTGGGATTTTCCAGGCAAGAGTACTGGAGTGGGTTGCTATTTCCTTCTCCTTATTCAGAGTAATTCTATGAAATACAGAAGGTAATAGTCTATCTTGTGTACTTAGATTTTAAGAATGGTTACTTCAGAGATTTGATGGCTTAAGTAGCAAGAAAACAAGAAAAAGAATATAAAAGCAAAATCGAATTCATTCAGTCTTTTGCCTGACAGCAAGTGTACAAACAGTCAACCAACAATAACAGATGGACTACATTGCATTCACTTCTCTCATAATTCATTTCCCTGTAGTTTTTTGAGAGAATTAAAAAGCCTTTAAGAAAATTAGATAATTTACATTAAAATGACACACGTGGTGGTTTAGGTAAAAAAAAGTCAATGCATGGATGAGTTACAGCCTTTGTCAACAAGACCAGATTCATTAGAGCACATTAAAATGGCTGCTGAAATCATTATGAAAATTAACAAGTATAATAAATTAAATTTATGGGATGGGTTTATAAGCTTTAGGACAACTAATACTTTTTTTTCCTGCTGAACAGTAAAAGTTACTCTAAATAATCCAGAGAAAGATTCAGGGCACATGGCCACAGCTCTGTACATTTTGCTTCTATTGTCATTTATCTTTAATGTTTTTATTGTAAACTTGGTGTTACTCGAATACTTTGCTCATTGTATTTTCATATGAATTAAATAAAAGTGTTAGTCACTCAGTTATGTCAGACTCTTTGTGACCCCATGGACTGTAGCCCAGCAGGCTTCTCTGTCCATGGAGCCCTCCAGTCAAGAATACTGGAGTGATCATTCCCTGCCCCAGGGGATCTTCCTGACCTAAGGAAAATAAAAAGATAATAGTAAATTATATTTTAGAACTTAGATTATGATTTAAAAGTTATAAATAAAATGAAGTTCAGTAAGGAAAAAGGGATTTTATACCCTGGCCATACAAATAAATCTGCTAATGAAAGGCATAGAAGATATGCAAACAAGTGCCTAGCAAGTTGACCATAAATCAGCAGGACTCACGGAAATAGAAAAATACAAGCATACTACTGACAGGTGTAAATTAAACTGTACTATAACAATAAATACAGGATTATTTCCCCCCTTTATTTGTCCAGTTCACACCAGATTATTTCATTTATTTATTTAATTTTTATTTTTACTTTATTTGCTTTGCAATACTGTATTGGTTTTGCAATATATTGACATGAATCTGCCACGGGGGTACATGAGTTCCCAATCCTGAACCCCCCTCCCACCTCCCACCCCATATCATCTCTCTGGATC
>SJYX01016798.1:537698-567844 GCA_006410675.1 Oreotragus oreotragus
ATATATATTATATATTATATTATATATAATATTATATACTACATTTTTATAATATATAATATATATTATATATTATATTATATATAATATTATATACTATTATATATTATATATATTATATATTTATTTTCTTTAATGAAAAGATCTGCAAGAGGGAAGCAATTTGAAAAAAAAGATCTGCAAAACAGAAGCAAGAATTTAACAGACAAAATTACTTTGCCTACTTGCTCTGAAAGTTTATAAAGCATCCTCTCAGTTTTTGCTAATTGTGTGCAGTGTGACATTAGCCAGAAATTGAACTTTCAGTGGCACTGCTGCAAGTGATTTTGTTGTAAAAGTTAGGAATATACATATTACAGGGTGGAGAAAAAATGATTTTTCCAAGCATCATGAAAATCGTGGCAAGGGAAAGAGAATGGTTGTTAGTTAGGCTTCAGATCAGAGGTCAGTGCACCATGGCCTGTGTGCCAGATCTGACTATCTGCTTTGTAAATAAAGTTTTATTGGAAAACATCTGTACCCATTCAGCTGTGTTTTGTCTACAGCTGACTTGGGTAGTTAAGACTGTATGATCTGCGAGGCCTAAAATATTTATTATGAAGTCTTTTACAGAAGAATTTTGCCAATTCCTATTTTAGATTTGAAAATGACAATTATGAATGATTGCTAGTTGTATAGTCCCTTTTTTTTTTTTACTAGTTATATTATCTTTGTTTAAATGCATTAGACATACTGTTGTTTGACTTTTTTTCTCTAGTAACTGATGTTCCTAAAGTAAATTTGGAGAGAAGTAAAGAAAATGAATGCAACAATAAAGAGCAAATAAAGAAGAGGAAAAAAAAACGAAAAGATTATCAACCCAACTATTTCCTATCCATTCCAATCACCAACAAAGAGGTGCTGTTTTTTTTTTTTAAGTATTTTTACTAGATTTTATTCTAAATTATATTTAAGGTGCACTAAATGCTTGTAAGCCCTGTTACTTTCAGCTTTTAAGAGTCTTCAGTGGCATTTTAGCTGGGCAGGAAATATGGAGTATACACACACACACACATAGGGAATATAAAATACAGGGACTATAGAATATATTTAAACAATAATTTTGGCAAATATTATTTAAGCAATCATATTTAAATGACAGTTTTACAAAAGCCATTTAAAGCAATGTTGCCAGATAACATGTCAAGGTTCTTTCTAAAGTTTTATTCATCATAATGAAAGAATATTTTAGAAGCAGAGAGCTGGTAAAAAAAAAAAAAGATTCTGAAATCTTTGTGGGGAAAGTAAATTGGGATTTGTTGCTGCTTCGTCCAGTTTATGGTAATGATTATTGCAATATAGTTTCTTCAAAAATCACTCATTGTTGTACCAACTTAATGGTGTACAACTTAATGGTGTACAATAAACTTGGTAGAAATCTATTAAAAGTCTGAAAATTTAATGTGGCATCAATAATAGGAAATGAAACCAGCTAATTGGCCCACAGTAAGATACCCTAACATATGACTGAGACAGAAAACTGTGGTAGCTAAGCCTTTTAGAGCAGTGAGATAGGAATTGTAACACCTTAGGAAAGAACGCCTCATTTGGAAGTCTGACTATTTCTATACTTGGCCGTTTTATATCTTCAGAGCTAGATCTGAATTCCTGTTTGATTGTGGACTCTGATCTCTTAACTGGGCATATTTTCAGGTGTTTCTCCCTTTATTTAACTAGAATGTTTCTACAGAATGCTAATGATTTTTAAAAATCAAAGCAAAATTGAAATCAAAGAAATAAATATAAAAGAGAACAAATTCTGTTGGGGTATTCCAGGAAACTTCTCGTCTGTGAGGTATAGTTCACTTGGGAAGAAAAGATACATAGAAAGATAAGTGGAATTACCTAGCAATACAGAATTTTAGAGTTTGATACAGTAAAGAATCAAAGTTTGATTTTACTGGTATGTAGTGGTAGGTTAACTGTAAAATAACCCTTGAGTGTTTAGCCGATGGCAAGTTTAATGTTTTTGACAACTATAGATTATATTAAAATACTTGTAAGTTATTCAGACAGGTTTTCTATAAGATTTAGGATCATGTGTACCTACGGGCATTATAGGAGAGCAGATTAGGTCCTGAGGAAACTGCACGTGAAACAGGCCAAGTGACATCCCTCATTTTTTGTGATTGGAAGAGAAGCCAGTTTCCTTGTTTTGGTCTCTTGCTTAGAAATTGTCCCACTCCAGAGTCTGTGTGTATAGACGTTGGGTGAGCCCTTCTCTAAATAGCTGTTCTTGGTTCCCCGGTCGGAGCAGCAGCTCTGCCATTCCCTCCAGCCTGCCCCAGCCCCTGCCAGCGCTGGGCCCGCTTCCCGCCTCCTCCAGTAAAGACTGGTGGGGTGATGTGCTAGGATAAGGCCGATGGGGAAGGGTACTGAGGGGAAAGAGGGTGGAGAGATTCTTTTTTTCTGACACTTAGATTGGTCACAAAGATGGAAGGAAGATATGAAGGAGAACCATTTGCAATCCTTAGTTCTTACCCTGTAAGTCACTGTAGCCTTTGTTTCTACCTCTTTGCTGCTGGCAGGTTCTGTAGAAAGTGGGTGTAGTACAGGCTTTGGCTCCTGACCAACCTTGCTCAGATACCAGCTGGATCACAAATGCCTCTGTGCATGTTGGTCACATTACCTAATTTTTGCAGTTTCAGTGTCTTGAGGGGTAAAGTGAAGGTGATAATGATTATTTTCTAAACCCAAATTTGGACACATCACCTTCATCCTTATGCATCCTTAAGTATCTTCCCATTGATACTTGGATAAAGACAAAGGCTTTACCATGTTCTAGAAGGTTCTATATGGTTTGACCTTCTCCACCTCAGCCCCTCTGACCTTGTTTGAACTTGCCAGTTCGGCCTGCCTGCAGGAAAGATTCCTCTGGCTAGAAGTTTTCTTTTCTCTCTTTTTGGTTTTGTTAATGCCAAAATCTCAGCTCAAACTTCGCCTACCCGTGAGCACCCTGACTAGGTCACCCCCCGCCCCCCATACCATTGTCATCCTTGAAATCTGACACTTGTTAGCCCTCCTCACAGTTTCACAGCTCCTTCCCAGTACCTAGAACAGAGTTTGGCAGGAATAGAGGTACACACACACAAAATACTGTCATTTCAGGGCCAAAGATGTTTGCAGCATACCAAATTCCAGCCAGAGCAAATTTACAAATAATAGACACAGTGTTACATATGCTGGTTTTCTGTAATATAGGTTCAGTGATAGTTTGTTTTCCAGGAGTTCCATGACTTGTAATAGTGGGTTACATAGGTTTCAAATAACCTGGAAACCAAAGAATTTAATGTTTCTCTCTTAAGAAACTGATTTGTGGGTAACAAAGCTTAGTGCCTGTATAGGGAGGAGGATTAGGGACTAGGACAAGATGAGGAAGATCCTTTTTATATCTTCTGTATGAGTACCTTTTTTGTTTGTTTGTTTGAAAGTATCTAATGTTAATTTTCTTTTGAAACTGCTTATAGGCTTTTGTGGGGAGTCCTGGGAAAAGGAGCAGCATTTATAACATTGTTTCAATGGGAGACTGTATTCCAAGTTCCAATTAAGTGACCTGCAAACAAGCTTTTGGAAGCTAGCACATTGACAATGAGCTGCTCTACTTTTGGCCTCTACTTGTTGGCATCTAGTTTTAAAGGAAAAAGGATTCAGACTTACATGGGACTTTGATTTTTAAACACATTAGTAGACATTTGGAATGATTTAGTTTTGGAAGGTCATGATTTTCATATTTTTAAGAAATAGATTTGGAAAATGAATTAGAATGCATAAAAATATCCTAATTGTATGTATATGAGAATGTGTTTCTCCATTACCTACAATTACACATTAATTTAAAATTAAAAATAAAGAGAAATTGAATGGTATTTTAGTGAATCCTAAATATTTCTTAACTGACTAGAATAGCTTAATTATTAGTTCTGGGTGGATTTGCCCATATATTGGTTTTGTATACTGTCTTATAAGAGGTAATAATGTAAGTCAACATTGAAAAATGCAGAGGAAGCTAATTGAAATTAAGAATGCATTAATGTTTTGGTAAGATGACACTTATACCAATGGAAAAATATGATGCTCTTTAGGAGTTTTAAAAGGCATTTGTTACATTTAATCCTGTATTTCATTTTGTAATGTGAAAGTTACTGGTCTTATGAAAAGATGAAATATGATTTATACATTCTGTTCCTTTCTGGGAAATGTAATTGTGAAAATACATGATGTCATCGTACATGTTAAACACTTTGGTAGATACAGAAAATTCTCCTATCTTCAGATGATTTTTTACTTTTACTCTACTTACCACTTTATCATCAAATTTTCAAGTTTTTTTCATCCTGTAGACAAGCAGGAAAAATGACTATATTCATCTTTGAAGAGATGTTAGGTAGCAAATTGATGTGATAATTCTGTTAAACCTTAATGAGGCAGCAAATTTAGGAATGATGTATGTTCACAGCATAGGAGAAAATCCAAAAATAATGTCAAAAGATGAGGTAAAGGACACTGTCCTTCTGTGTGCTAGACTATAACCATTCTCCCTCACATACTGACTTGAAGGCATTTTCTTTGAGCTCATGTATGCTTTGAATCAACTAGAAAGCTTAACATAAAAAAATGAAATTTCCTGTTGCTTTTACTGTTAGGCATGTGGAATATGGCTTCATGGTGAGGTTTAGCAGTTGTATATCTTTTTTTATTCTCTAAATACAAAGAAATTACTCAATGAATGAAATATTTAAGATTTTAATAAGCTTTTATTTTTTAAAGTTCCTTTCAATATCCTATTTAAATATGGCTCTGTAATGTTAGGCTTAAAAAATGTGCATTGTTCAATACTGCCAGTGGCTGGGGATTATGATAACAGATAAGCTTCAATGGCTTTGTAGAATTTTAAACAGTGGCTATAAAAATTAGTTTCCTTTGGCCTTTAATGACATTGGTACTTTTAAAAATGGCATACAGAGAAGACTCTGAAGTAGTTTCCTTTTTTCTTTTTATCTTTTAAGAATGTAATTAAGAATGAAGAGCATTAACATTTTTTAAAGATGATATCAAGGAACATATAAATTAATCTGCGGCATCAAAGCATAGTTAAATATACATTACTTGATTAGGTTATCTTTTAGAATTTTCATAGTTTGAGGTTAACTTTGCATTTTAAATACTGTGTGACTTCAGAGAAATAGTCTTCAAAAGTTTTATGAATTTTAATTTGCAGTTTTATAAGCTACTGGATAATTCAAAGATATGAATGGCCTATAACTCTTTTGCACTAAATAATAGGACATTGCACTAAAATGCTGAATATACAAATGGATGGAAATTTTTGAGCATTGTCCTGAGTTTATGTATAATTAGTATTTGAGCTTAGAATAAAGACTAAATTTTTATGAAAATGCAGATACTCTACCCACCAAGTGCAATGGCAAACCCCAGGTGTGACAATGAAAATGTCTCTAGGCATTGAGAGCTGTCCCCTGGGGTAGAGAACCCCTGATTTTGATAATATTGGCGGTGTTGCAGACCTTATATTAGGCAAATGTGGTGAAGTGCTTTCTTTAAGCTTGTCTGCCTTCCTGTAGCTTCTGTGTTGACCTTTAACACATCCCTGTAACTTTGGCAGTGCTTTACAATTGAAAAGAAACCAAGACTCAGTGAGACTAGGTGATATCTGTGGGGTTACACCTGTGGCTGACCTGTGATTAAAATCCAGGATTTCTGATACAAGTCCAGCACCCTTAATTTGCTTCACTTTGTATTAAAAAGTTTTCATCCTAAACCACTTTTCCATGATTATTTAAGCCAGAATTACCATTTGTGCCAGCTAATATTTGAAGATGCAGTTATGCTGTTCTGAGTCTGACATTCTAGAGCATGCACGATTTACTCAGCACTGGGCTAGCTTCTTCCCACATGAACATGGATCTTCTTCAGCTGCTTCAGTATTCCTGTAAACCAGTCTACGACTTCACTGCTCCTGGAAAAATCTCTCAAAAGTTCACCTGTAAAATCCTCGAAGAGTAGTGTGGGCTTACACCAAAGGCTTTTTTGAGCCCATGTGTTCTGTTGGGATTTCCCTATAGCTCAGATGGTAAAGAATCTGCCTTCAATGCAGGAGACCCGGGTTCGATCCCTGGGTCAGGAAGATCCCCTGGAGGAGGAAATGGTAAGTCACTCCAGTATTCTTGCCTTGAGAATCCCATGGACAGAGGAGCTTCGTGGGCTGTAGTCTAAGGGGATATAAAGAGTAGGCCACGACTGAGTGACTGACACACACACATGTGTTCTATTACACAGGGTCCAGTAAGACTTCCTCAAAATCTCCTTTAAATGTCCTTTTCCCTTGATGTTTCATGACTTGAGTCAATACCCTCATGTTGCCCCTATCCTTGTCTCCTCTCAAAAACACATTCCTTGTACCTTTTCTTCCACAATTTTCTGGGCAATTTTCCTCCTCCTCTTTCTCACTCCTGGGATCTTTTCCTCCAGATATTTTCCCTCATTTTTTCTCATCTATTGCAATTTATCTTTTTCTCAAGTTCCTTTGCTATTTTGTGTTTTGAAAGTGGCTGTTGAAAGTGAAAGTCACTCAGTCATGTCTGACTCTTTGCGACCCTGTGGACTATACGGTCCGTAGAATACTCCAGGCCGTTCCCTTCTCCAGGGGATCTTCCCAACCCAGGGATCAAACCCAGATCTCCCACATTGCAGGCATATTCTTTACCAGCTGAGCCACCAGCAAAGCCCAAGAATGCTGGAGTGGGTAGTATTAAGATCTTGAAAAGTTTTTTAAAAATCTTCTGTGTTTCAGTTTATTTTAATGGAGACAATACCAGTACCTACTTCACAGGATTGGTGGGAGGCTTAGTGAACTAATAGATGTAAAGTGCTTACTCTAGTGCCTGAAACCTAGTGACCACACAAGAAGGGACTGTTGTTTCAACGTTGTGTTTATTTGTATTACCAAGAACTGTGGTGAGACACGGAGAGGAAGAAAAATGTCCTCGGGGACATCATTAATTTGATCAATGTAGAGGTAGAGGAAACTCTGACTGTAAGACCTTTGTGTATTAATATGTTAGGAGCATTTTAACTAGCAGGCTATCCATATTCTTTTGTTGGGTGTCTCGGAAGTGACATCTTACCTTGGGAAACCTTAGGTGTTATTGCGTATTATCCCACCAGGAAAATACTGTTTCCCGTGTTACTGTTCTCCAGGTTGCAAGGAGTAGAGAAATGCTGAGGTTATTTGGGTGAAGAGGATTTATTGTAAAGATCTGTGGGAAGTCTGATCCCAGGACAGCACCTCATGATTTGCCCAGTCACAGTCTGCAGATAATGGAAAGACTGTTCAGTATGAAGCAGCTTGTCTGTATGGGAACAGCTTACTGTGCTCGTGATTCAGCTCTTTCTCATCTCTGCTCTCTTTCTGGGGTTCTGCCGCTATTGCCAGTCTCCTCTCTTGTCTTTTTCTCTCTAGTCCTGCTGCCTCCAGGCTTCTATGTGCATTCTTTTCTCTGGGGATCGCTTGGTTTGCTAGTTTATATTCAAGCTATTTTCCATTTAGAAATTGGCTAATATCGCCTCTGGGCTTCCCAGGAGGTGCTAGGGGTAAAGAACTCACCTGCCAGTGCAGGAGGCGTAAGAGACACAGGTTTGATCCCGTGGGCGGGAAGATCCCTTGGAGAAAGGAATGGCAGCCCTCTCCAGTATTCTTAGTTAGAGAATCCCATGGACAGAGGAGCCTGGCGGGCTGTAGTCCCTAGTGCTGCAAAGAACTGGACATGACTGAAGTGACTTAGCACACACAGTATTGTCGCTAGCTGGAAACAGAGGAGGGAAAAGCCATCATTCCTCTTTGTTCTCAGTAGGTTGAGACGGGTGAGCTGATGAGGGACCAAGGATTTTGCTTGGATAAAGGCTGTACAGTTTTTTAAACATAACGTGTTTAGCCTTCTGTGCAGCTCTCTCACCGTGGTTACGCCCCGCCTCACATGTCTGGGGAAATGACAGTAGTCATTCCTGTTCAATTATTGCTGTCCTGAAAAATCTTAAAGGCCATGAAGAATGGGTTCTCAGACACATTCATTTGGAGACAAATAAATATTACTGCCAGCAGAAATGGAATGTTGTCTGCTGATATGACCTTTCTGTGGTAAGAATACATCTTTTATTTTTAGGAAGGATCATAATGATAGTGAGTCATACTGTATATTCCAAGGATAAGTTTCTGAAAAGATACATAGCCATTGAGTTTTTCCACTCAGTCAGGGACCCAGTCTGTAAAAGAAGGATGTTGAGCTTGATGCTCTTAAGATGGACAAGCACTGTGTAATTTTTAAAACATTTATACATCCCATTAAACTTTCCGAGTTATCCCTCCAGGATATTTAAGAATAGGTAGACAAGCATGATTTGATTGAAAATCCTGACAGTGTTCTCATTTTAGTCATTACTTATTTTCTTCTCAATTTAAATGTTGCTGTAAGGAAATGTTGCTTACCTAATCTCTGTTTTGTCTGTGTATGATTAGATTACAAAAGGAATTAAGATCCTGCAAAATGCAATAATACAACAAGATGAGCAACTGGCCAGAGCAATGAGCAGTGATGGTTCCTTTCATATTACCCTACTAGTGATGCAGTTATTGAATGAAGATGACGTAAACATGTGAGTACTACATCTTTCTGGAATATTGCCTTCCAAGTTATTACTTTAATATGGAGTAAACGTAACAGAACCCAAAGAGGCATGGGAATTCTAAAGAAACATTCTTTGTTATAATTTGTTGCAGTCAACAAGCCAATGTACAGAGTTAGCTGTACAATATTCTTCCTAATCTGTATTTTTTTTTTTTCCGCTGTGACACATGGCTTGCAGGATCCTAGTTCCCCAACCAGGGATTGAACCTTTGTACCCTGGAGTGGAAGCGCAGAGCCCTAACCATTGGACAACCAGGGAATTGCCCCTAATCTATACTTTTGAACTGTGTTATTGTTATCAGATGCATTGGTTATGCAGTTATTTTGTCCATGTTAATTATGTAAATAAGCACTATGGAGTCTGACCATTTAGGTTAGGATTCCAGGTAAAGATTCTGGAACCTTGTCTTAATAAGCTGCTCAATTTTGGGCAAATAATTGTTTAAGTAAATGGAGAAAATGATAGTACTGACATGTGTAAACACTCTTAGTATAGGGCCTGGCACATAGTAGGCACTTAGTATAGGGCCTGGCACATAGTAGGCACTTAGTATTATTAGCTATTAGAGCTGTCATTTACTAGATCAGTGGACAGTTTCAGTCTCACCCTCCCAATTACTAGAACACTGTATACCCTGCACCCCCAAACTCAGAATTGTGCCACACAAGTTGAGTATGAGTCTTTGATTGCCGTTTTCCAGCCCACAGTGGAGAAACCTTGCTCATCCTCNTAGGCACTTAGTATTATTAGCTATTAGAGCTGTCATTTACTAGATCAGTGGACAGTTTCAGTCTCACCCTCCCAATTATTAGAACACTGTATACCCTGCACCCCCAAACTCAGAATTGTGCCACACAAGTTGAGTATGAGTCTTTGATTGCCGTTTTCCAGCCCACAGTGGAGAAACCTTGCTCATCCTCCGCTTCTCTGGGACACTGTTGGAATGAGCGCCCCTTGTTCTGTGTAGCTCTCTGGATTAAGCTCAAGCTTAAGCTCTTTGGATAGCCAAAGCCAGAATTACAGGTTACAGCTTACTTCTGTTTTCTTCCCTGACATATAGTCTCCTGAGGGAACGAAGAATAAGACTTGGATGGGGAGGGGGCGAGGAAAAGGGGAAATATAAGGGAGAAAAGAATAAAGTAGTAACTCAAGATATACAGTCAAATTACGATTCTAGTGGTGCTGTCTTTTAAATAGTAGAACTGCATATTTTTAGGGATCAGTCTTCTCATCTGTCCCAGTGTGCTCTACCCAAGAGCAGATAAACTGACACTGACTGAGAGGACTGGAAGTTTTACTTAACTCAAGTTCACTGTTCACTTTGCCAGTCGGAAGGAAAAAAAGAAATTCTCTGATGCTCTTAATAGACAAGAAAGTGATAGAAAGTGAAAGTGAAGTCGCTCAGTCGTGTCCGACTCTTTGCGACCCCATGGACTGTAGTCTACCAGGCTTCTCCGTCCATGGGATTCTCCAGGCAAGAATACTGGAGTGGGTTACCATTTCCTTCTCCAGGGGATCTTCCCAACCCAGGGATCGAACCCAGGTCTCCTGCACTGGAGGAAGATGCTTTAACCTCTGAGCCACCAGGGAAGCCAAAAGAAGTCAGAGAAAATATGACACAAGAAGATGCAAGCCTAAGAGAAAATGGGTGGCACTCTGTATGTTAGAATGGTGGACGAGTCAGGGCTCCCCAGGGAAACAGACCCAATAGGATGGATCTTCATTTGTATATATATATATATTGATGTGGCTATATGTAGAGCTTTATTTTAAGGAATTAGCTCAGGTGATGGTGGGAGCTGACAGATTTCAAATCTACAAGGCAGCCTGCCAGACTGGAGACCCGGGTGAGAGTTGATTTAGTAGAGTCTCAAGTCCGAAGGCAGTCTGGAGGAAGAATTCCTTCTTCCCCGGGGGCCCTCAAAGAAGAATGTGCCTCCACACAGCCAGGAGGTTAGCGTCGAGGGAGATTTCTAACACAGGGACCTCAGGTAGTTCCTTCAGTTCCCCTTTGCCTATATATATAATATATACTCATGTATTAATAGACGAATCCAGGAGTTTCCTTGTTCCCTGGTGGGTGGGCTTGGAGGTTCACAGAGAGTCGGTGGATCAGTAGGAGTGGGATGAGGGACAGTGGCGATGCCAGGCACCCATGCTTCCTGATCAGAGGCCCCTGCAGAGGTCTCGTACTTCAGCAGGGCCTGCCAGTGCAGTGCCCAGGAGGGACACGTGACTTTTCGTGGACATCAGTGAAAGGTACCTGGGGATATGACCAGGCCAGGCCCCTGAATTGGGCATCTCCGAGAACCCAAACAGCAAGCAAACCAAAGACCTTCTTAAATCTTTGTACAAAAGTATGCTGGGTTCCCTGGCAAGGAGGAGGGGAGAGGAAAGGGAAAAGCAATCCTGAAGGGAAGTTTGAGTTAAAGAATAATTGAATCTCAAAGAGGCCTTTTTAAACCAAAGAAGACTGAGTTACCGTTGACTGATAAGTTTAAGTTTTAGCTCTATCATCAAAAATGGGTCTTGGCCATGGCATGTATATATATTTCAGTCTCTGCTCGTCAGCCTCTATTTCCCAAACAAGTATTATTTTATTTCCTTAACAAGTGTTGTGAGTGGCCACACAGAAAGGTCATCTTTCTTATACATATGAAGAAGCTGAGAGTTCTAGGAATTAAGCGAATGCTGGTCAGTGGAGAAACCAGAACTAGTTGGTTTTCTTTATTATTGATTGAGGGAGGAGTTGGGATGGAGACAGGAGGGAGAAGATGAGCACAGGTTCATGAAAGAGGTGGAAGAGATGAGTCTGCTGCAAGTAAGAATGGCCTCCTGTATGTAGCTCAGTTGAAGAAGGAAATGGCAACCCACTCCAGTGTTCTTGCCTAGAGAATTCTGTGGACAGTGGAGCCTGGTGGGCTGCCATCTATGAAGTCACACAGAGTCGGTCATGACTAAAGTGACTTAGCATGCATTGGAGAAGGAAATGGCAACCCACTCCAGTGTTCTTGCCTGGAGAATCCCAGGGACAGAGGAGCCTGGTGGGCTGCCATCTATGGGGTGGCACAGGTTTGGACATGACTGAAGCGACTTAGCATGCATTGGAGAAGGAAATGGCAACCCACTCCAGTGTTCTTGCCTGGAGAATCCCAGGGACAGAGGAGCCTGGTGGGCTGCCATCTATGGGGTGGCACAGGGTTGGACATGACTGAAGCAACTTAGCAGCAGGAGCAGCAGCAACATGTAACTCAGTGGCCTCTACTGATGAACACATAACTAGCTAGAAATACTGTTGAGTGCTATGCAGTTGGGTTGGGGTGAGGATGGATGTTCTCAATATACTATAATGTCTACATTTCTCATTGGAGGTAGGAGTGCCTTCTCTAGGATACTTTTAGAATTATTTGGGAGGGGGGTTGATTTTGGTTGTCACAGTTACTAAGGAGGACCATGGGCATTTTATGCGCAGGGGTTGGTGTTACTAAACCACCTGCAGTAAGTACATGGAACAGTCTTGAACTAGGAAGCATTGTCTTGCCCTAAATCGTGGTATCATTTGTTGAAGAGTTACTGTCCAGAGCATAGTGACACTGAGTCATTTAGCCCTGTGTTTACAATGTGTGTTTGCAAATTTCAATTTTGTGTAAAAAATTAAATGGTTAGCAAGTCTGCTTGGTGTTTGAGGAATTGAAGTCACATCCTTGTGCTACTTTATGGTACTGGGAGTCGTAGCTCTGCTAGAAAATGATGACCAGATACTTGCAACTTAGCAATTATTTTTTACTAAGTTGCAATGAAAAATTAAGAAATATTTGAAGTTTGCTATACAGACAAGATAGTGTTTTGCAGTTCAACCAACATTATTTATCAACCACATATAAGATACTGAACTAAATGCTTTGGAGGAAATAAAGATGAATCATGAATGGATCTTGTGCTCATGTATTATACATTATAGTTGACTAGGTCATATGGATCCAAAAAACTGTAATAGAAAAATGTAAAAAAAGTGGATGTTTCATTAAGTATAAAATATTAATGGAATTTCAAAGGCGAGAATATTTGCTTCTAGTTTGGGGAACCAGGGAAGTAAGTGTTTGTGACTGAAGTGTCAACTTTTAAGTGATGATGAGATTCAAGGTGTGGCTTCATTGTGGGTAGCTGTATAGTGAGTGAAGCAACCGCCTACAATGCAAGAGACCTGAGTTCAGTCCCTGGGTTGGGAAGATCTCCTGGAGAAGGAAATGGTGGACCACTCCAGTATTCCTGCCTGGAAAATCCCATGGATGGAGGAGCCTGGTAGGCTGCAGGGGTCGCAGAGTCGGACACGACTGAGTGACTTCACTTTCACTTTTCATAGTGAGTGAAACTGATTGGGTTTTCTGCAAGACATTGATTATGTGAAGGGTTTTCTGAGTCCCTAATCTTTTAATTTGATCTTTCATCCCATACAGTGTAATATGCTCGACATCTGTATTGTCAGTTTCTTGTTCTATATCCTTACTTTTCAAAGTCTAGTATCATATTTTAGGTATTTAATACAAAGTACTGGTCAATGGGTCAGGTAAGGAGTATGCAGAAACCTTTTTTTTTTTTAGCGTAATGAATTTCTTCACATAGATGGCATGTTTTGTGTCTTCACAGTGCAGAAGAAAGAAATAGAAATATATTAATCCAGATACTGATTTGAAAAGATGGCTGTCCTGTCTTTGTTTTGAGTACAACCTTTGGGTCTGAATTCTAGTTTCAGAATTCTGTTTCCTACATACCTATACTCCGTTCAGTTTACTATAAAGAAATCTTTCCATAAACAGTTCTTGAAAAACTACTCTATTTAAAAGAATTTTAAAGTCAGTGATATTTACCAAGAGGCACTGTGACTCATTTTCACTCTGTGACCAGTGACATCTCATTAGGATAAATTTATTGGTTTATATTACTACAGAGTGGAAAAACTGGACTGAATTTGGATCATTTATATTTCTTTAAAGAAAAATGGAATGTAGAATTCACTGTTTCTGAAAACTCCTGACCTTTAGGATGGCCTGCTTTGCTATAGAGTTATATTTAAAGTGACTATCTTGATATTCATCCCCTGATTTATGGAAGATGAGCCAGAGGAGCTGTTCTGTTTCACATGCTTGAATTCAGCCCATGGTGAAGATAGTACTGCAGTAGCAGCGTGTCTTTTTGGATGAACATAAATACAGTCAGGAAAGACTGGATTTCGGATGTGAATTTGGAGGTCCAGTGAGAAATGTTGACATCTCTAAAGCTGTTTTAAAATATTATATATTGTTTGACAGAGAAGTAAGACCCAGTATGGAAACTGTGGATGAAAATCAGTTAAAAACTTAAAGCTAATGTAGAAATATGAAACATCTAGAAACATGTCTAAGTTTCTTTTCACACATTTGACATCTTATTACTATTGATGAACAAATTGCTGATCAAGATAATTTAAATTAAGGTGGTTCACCAGAAGGGTATTTTAAACCCCTCTCCATAATGTAAAAATGTCTCTTTCTTTCTTGAGTGATTGCTGCCCTCTAGTGAGATTTTAGTTTTATTCTCATTATAAAGTCTCTGTACTAAAATCCTCTTAGTATGGAAATAATTGCTCTTAATTTTCAAAATATTCCAAACCTGATAATGTCTAATTCACTAATATAGTAAACTTTTATTTTTATAAAGAAAAAATAATGCTTTTGAAACACAGAATAGCCCTTTAATCAGATAGACTAAACATATACAGCAAATTTATGTCACTGTAGTTGTAAACTTGTACTTTGGTCAAGTCTAAGTATAATTAATTATCTTATTATGGAGACTGTTATATTTTAAAGAGATAATATATTTTAAGTNTTTTGAAACACAGAATAGCCCTTTAATCAGATAGACTAAACATATACAGCAAATTTATGTCACTGTAGTTGTAAACTTGTACTTTGGTCAAGTCTAAGTATAATTAATTATCTTATTATGGAGACTGTTATATTTTAAAGAGATAATATATTTTAAGTTTTAGTAAAGTGCTTCACAAATAGTAAATACTATGTAAGTATTGGTACTTTTAACAAGAACCTTGAACTTTCACATAATCTGATATAAACTTTTGTAGGTATTAGGTTTTTCTGGAATATATTGTCAATAGTTTTTCTCTTTAGTCGTGCATGCAATATTTCCTTGGTTTAAAACCTTTTGGTAAACTATAACATAACATCTTCTTTTGTATCTTTAATATAAAATAAATTGCAATTAGGTAAAAATTCACTTATATAAATTTTGTTTAAAATTAATATTAGTTTTATTTTGATCATATGGATTTGATTTTTAAGGTATTCTGCACATTAAAATAATTAGTACACATACAAAAATTAATTTATCTAAAACTCTTTCCTTGTTTGGTTTTGTATATTTTACTACATATTATATTACTAAAAAATATATTGTCTCTTGCCAGTGGTGTTGATGCTCTTTTGGAATTAAAACCATTTGTAGAAGAAATCCTCCAAGGAAAATCTTTGACTTTGCCCTTTGAAGGGGTTGACACTTTCGGAAATCAGGTTGGATTTGTGAAGCTGGCAGAAGGAGATCACATAAACTCACTTTTGGAGATAGCAGGTAAAACAAACAGCTATATACTTACATGAAATCTCATTGTTGAAGAAGAAATTTTTTTCTTCCAATTCTTATAATAGAGATTTTACATTTTTCAACTTTGAAGGGGGCAATGTAGCCTCACTTTATGAGTGACCTACTTTAGCATTTGCTTATGTAGATAAGTAGCCAAATAAAAGGCGAGAACAGTTGCTATATCTTGATCCTTTGACTCGGGGGAATATGTTGATTCTGGAAGATGATGGATTGGACTCAAGTATTTTTTTAGGACTATCCTAATCATAAGTCTGAAGGATCCAGTGCTTATCATGACATATAGCTGGCATTAAGTAAATATTGAACGAGTTAATTAGAAACACCAATTGTCTGTTCAGAAGCTTGTGGGGATGGTCAGCCCCATTTGGGAGTGTCAGTAGATGAATCAGTGACATTTCCCACTGTGCTACCTTTTTTCCTTCCTGTTTAGGTACCACTGTCTGAGCAGAAGGCCCGTTGGTGGTGGTAGGTCTAACATCCACTGGAGAACGTGCTGCTTTCTGCAGCACAATTGAAAATGTTAGGGACATTTGTTGTTGTTCAGTCTTTCAGTCATGTCCTAATCTGCCACCCCAAGGACTGCAGCACATCTGGCTTCCCTGTCCTTCACCATCTCCCAGAGCTTGTTTAAACTCATGCCCTTTGAGTTGGTGATGCCTTCTAACCATCTTGTCCTCTGTCATCTCCTTCTCCTGCCTTCTGTCTTTCCCAGCATCAGGGTCTTTTCCAATAAGTGGGCTCTCTGCATCAGGTGGCCAAAGTATTGGAGCTTCAGCTTCAGCATCAGTCCTCCCAGTGAGTATTCAGGGTTGATTTCCTTTAGGATTGACTGATTTGATTTCCTTTCTGTCCAAGGGATTCTCAAGAGTCTTCTCCAACATCATAGTTTGAAAGCATCAATTCTTTGGCAGTCAGCCTTCTAGGGAAATAGAAGCAGAAAATTATAAAACCTGGAAGAGTGCTTTTTTGAGATGATCCAGAGATCATAGTTTGGGTGTTCGTGTATGTACTGTAAACAATTTTTATTTTTTTCTCTCATGTCAGATCATTTCATGTCATCCCATTTCAGGTTCAGTAATCCTTGATTCATAACACTCTCTGATCATTGCTCCATGCTGGGCTTATTTTTGTCTATCTGTCTGTCTTAAAATAATATCATCTGGGAATCCACCACCTAAAACACAAGCGAGAACTTGGTAGTAATCTCACCACATTGTCCTTTTCATCAGTCTGTCCTTTGGCCTTCTTTCATTTAAGTTAAATCATCCTGAAGTCAGAGTTTATTATGTCTTTGTATTCTCCCAAATTATATGTGTATTTTTAATCAGCTTAAAAAGATATCATATTGTATGTGATCTTTTGAGACATACTTTCTAGAAAAACTCAATATCATACTGTCTTTATATAGTTGCCCATTCAAAATTGCACCTGTTTTTGGGAGGAGGCAGGCATGAGGGTCAGATTTCATTTCATTGTTATGTTTCTCTTTTGTGGAGCAAAGTATATATAAATAACAAACAAGCAAGCAGTTAAACAATATTTATGAGTCAAGTAGGACTTAAAATCATCAGTTGGCCAAGGAGAAGGCAACTCCAACAGTTTTGATGGCAAAGCATTTGGGAACCCATGCCTTCCACTGAACACTTAGCTGTCCCTCCTGAACTGCTCTGGAGAGAATGCTAGATTCAGGTCTTTCTTTTTGTAATATAAATATCTCTGAGCTCAAGAAACATTTCTAATTAGTCATTCATTCATTGTTCTTTTAAATAATTCAATGGGTGCTTGCAACATTGAGAATTCCATCCATTCTTAGCACATAGTCTCATAAAAGCAGTTTCCAGTATTGATGAAAGATCCATTGTGTGTGGAGGAATGTGAAATCTCGCCAACTTTAGTGTGACTATGAGCCCAAGAGTGTTGGCTTGTCATTTTAGAAAAGGCCACTGCCCCTGTAATTCCCTTCTAGATGCCAGAGACTGTTTCTTAAAAATATGTATACTTTTCTAAACATTTAAACAAAACATTACAAGAAATGGAAAATGGAGGGAGAATAGCACTCTGTCTCCCTCATATAATCAATTGCTTTTAGTTTTTTTCTTTTTAAACTGCGCTGTTGCTTTGGATTATACTTTTTATGCAATTTGAAAGTGCAAGTTGCTCAGTTGTATCTGACTGTTTGTGACCCCATGGACTGTATAGTATAGGCCATGGGTTCTCCAGGCCAGAATACTGGAGTAGGTAGCCTTTCCCTTCTCCAGGGGATTTTCCCAACCCAGGGATGGAACCCAGGACTCCCTCATTGCAGGCAGATTCTTTACCAGCTGGGCTTTCCTTGGGGCTTAGCTAGTAAAGAATCTGCCGGCAGTGCAGGAGACCCGGGTTCCATCCCTGGGATGGGAAGATCCCCTGGAGAAGCAAAGGCTACCCACTCCAGTATTCTGGCCTAGGGAATTCCATGGGCTGTATAGTCCTTGGGATCGCAAAGAGTTGACACGACTGAGCGACTTTCACTTTCACTTTCTTAAGCAGCTGAGCTGCAAGGGAAACACAAGAATACTGGAGTTTATAGCCTGTCCCTTCTCCAGTGGATCTTCCTGACCCAGAAATCATACAGGTGTCTCCTGCATTGCAAGCAGATTCTTAACCAACTGAGCTATCAGGGAAGCCCCCCTTTTATGCAGTTTAAGGAATCTAAATATTTGAATATGTATATGGAAAATTCCATTGGAGTTTAGTTACAGGCTCAATTTGTATAATGTCCAGATGTTCAGTATGTAGAATTTTGGTCAGTATTTTACTTCATTAAATTTATTTTTTAAAGAATGCCTCAGTTTTAGTCTTGCTTTAGTCCAATAAGATCAGTAAAATAATGTCACATTTGTTCTGTGTCATCTTTTATAAGCTTTTTATTCAAATATATTACAACTTTCAGAAGAGTATATTCTATTGACCATGGTAATACATTTCTTAGAAATTGATATAAACTATGTATGTATATTATTATATGCTTATACCAGTATATTAAAATCTTACTTGTTCAGCATAATGGAGGCAGACCTAGTTTGACTTAATATAAAGCAGGAAAAATTTTAAAGAACATATATTAATTATTAAAGTGTTGATAAAGAAGTCCATATTATGAAGTAAAATTGACTTGAAAAATAGTGAAAATTATAGTTCATGAATAGTCTGATGATTTTCATGGAGTTTTTCAATTTTTAAGTTAAAGGAAACAAAATCTTAAAATTCAAACTATACAGTTGGTATGAAAAAAGACTGAATTTCAGATACTAGTATTTGAACTAATTATTGAAAAATTATAAGCTAAAGAATAATTTAGAATTAATATATAAAATTAAAGAAAGTTATTATGCATTTTGAACTAGTAAAGTCTGAATCGATGAGCTGCTAGTACTACTAGATGTTTTTGGTAGATGCTGATGGGCTGAAGAGACCACGGCTATCTTTGCACATCGTGTATAAGTAGCCTTATGGTGTTAGCCACTTGAGGGAGCTGGTAAGATTTAGGCATTCAAGGCGGTGTCTCAGTTTCCTACATTGACCTTGAATGATCTGTTTTTCCAGAATAAAACAGTACCTTCTCTTTTCCTAGCAGTACACAATAGCTCATACAGCTAAGAAGGTATTGAAAATTATGCATTTATATGTCATTTCTGCACATTTTACAGTGATGAAATTGCACTGAAAGCTTTTTGCATAGAAATGAATATGTGATGATTTCATTCATTTTTTTTCATGAAATGTAATTTTGCTAAAAAATATGTTAGATTGAGAGATTGCTAAAAGTTTAGCCTGCCTGGATTATAATAGTTCTTGCAAATCTTTTTTTTTTTTAATGAGAAAAGAGTGCTTGGTTAGCATGATAAAAGATTCCAAGTGCATTTATCTTCTAAAAGGAAAAATGAAAGTTTTTTAGGATGTTCCTTTGAACATTACTCTTTCTCTTATGATGACTGTCATGTCCCCCAAAAGATGGAGAGTATACGCCCTGTGCTTCTCCTTGTGGAGAATCTGTTCAGGTGCTGGGCACTTGGACTTCTAACCACTACAGGCAGGTGGACATCCCAGTGGTCCTGCTGACCATTGTGTTAAATGGCCTGGGCTAAGCTGTCTTCAGACACATCAGATCACCCTAGTTGCACCTCATTTAGAACTAAGCAAAGACGAACTCTTCTCCCCAACCAGAATGTCTGAACCACAGACACGCTTCCTAGAGGACCATCAGGGCCTCTGTCACACGCCCTGCCTCTGTGCAAGCCCCCAGGCACACATCCACCCATTCTCCCCTTTCATCTCTCTTTTTACCGTCTCTGTTGTGCCTTAGAGGGGGGAATTGTGTTTTCTACTGCCCGCCTAGCTTCTTCCCAAGGGACCCCATAGACTTAGCCTGGCAACAGATGAGTTTATTGATGCGTCCAGTACACATCCTGTGGGAGAAACCACAATGAAGAGGAGCTCAGTGGGGAGGCTAGAATGTGGGCTTAAGTAGCATCTTGAAAGAAGAAAAATACGTTTGTAGCGAAATGACAAGACGAAGGAAAAGGGTTAAAGCTTTCACAGGTGGCAGACTGTGGGGAAGTAAATGTGTGGGTGGGAGCTCCAGTGGAGTAAGGCTTGTTTGTACAGGTCCACTTTGGCAGTAGGAATTCCTCACGAGAGCAGATTTCTGGCCGTCCTCATTTTTCACAAGTGTCTGCTGTTGTTCGGACAAGGGAAGCTTGGGGAAAGTTTCTTTCTGCAGCTATTGATTCTCTTTGTCTCCACTCAAAGTATGCCTTATGCCCAAGTGGTGTATTTCTGGGGGGCATATTCTGATCCCCTATATCTTTTATTTTACTTGATTTTCAATCAAATACTTAAATGGACTCACCTTATGTGGGGCTTTATTCTAATCATCTTACAAATGTTAATTCTTTTAATCTTAACAACTCTATGAGATAGGGATGATTATCATTACCCCCATTTTTCAGTAGGGAAACTGAGATACAGAGAGGCTAAATAAGTTCTTAGTAAGTGATAGAGCCAGGACTCAAATCCAAGCAGTCTGGCTCCAGACTCCATGTTCTGTTTTTAAATTGTTATTATTATTTATTATAGTGTATGTGTGATATACAATACACATAAGGAACAATATTTGGTACAGAATAAATGCTCAATTAAAAAATGTTCACTATCATTATCATTGTTATGAAATAGTCTCCAAAAGTATTCCTTTTACTGGTTGTATAATATTCTGTTGCATCATAATTTATTTTACTGTTCTCTTGTTAGGCTTTTTTTAAAAATTGAGGTACAATTGATATATAACATTATATTTTTTCTGGTGTTCAGTATAATGATTGGTATTTGTATATATTGCAAAATGATCACCATAATAAGCATAGTTAACATCCATCAGCACACAAAGTTACAGAATTTTTTTTCTTGTGATGAAAATGTGTAAGATTTACTCTTTTAGCAGCCTTCAGGTACGTAAGACATTTTTAGCTGATTTTTGAAGGATATCTGATGTATTTGCTATGTGCTTTTCTATTTAGTGATTGAAGAAATGTCTGTGTTACTAGGAGGAATCGAACAATTTCTTAAAATATTCATAAACTTCTCTTCTGGAATATGAGTTAACATAAATGAAAAATGACATGTGGTTTTCAACACTAGCAAAAGCTTTTCTGATTTCAAGAATAATATTTCTGAAACTATTACCCAGTACTCTGGCTAAGCAATAGATTATACTATTAGGAATATAAAATCAATACTAAGAAGTATCAAAAATGCCAAATGAAGGTGGCATTTCCCCCCTTATTTCCATCCTTGTAGAGAATATACTGCTGAAAAAAACACATTAATAGAAATGAAATGTGCTTTGTGACAATATTATTTAAGCCAGTATTGTGAATAGATAGCCATCAAAATCCAGTGAATAATGAGAACTGTTGATTCAAAATTTGATGTTACTGAAGCCAATAATTTAGAAAATTTTGTTTCTTTAGAATCAATTTAACATAATGATATATGAATAAAATAATATGTAACAATGAATATAGAGAGTTAACGAACCATACAGATGCCTACTGTTTTGATTTCTGTTAACAAATCCCTGTATTTCTTGTATTTTTTCCTTACCTGCTCATTCTGACATCTATGTTAGTTCTAAGTGGCTTTTGAGTAATTGATTTATTTCTTCTTCATGGGTTATATTTTCCTGTTTGTTACGTGCCTCTTTGTCCAATATCAGGCACTTGTGGGGTGCTGGATGGTTTTGTTGTTCTATGATTATACTTGGGCTTTGTGCTGAGACACAACTAAATTACTCTGATATAGGTTCTCCCTCTTGAGTTTTGCTTCTAATATTGGTTAGGAGGGACTAGAATAGTACCAGGCCAGAGCTCATTTTTCCTTTCCACTGAGGCAGAATCCTTATTCTTCCCAGGGTCCCATGCATCTTGAGGCTTTCCAGTCTGGCTGATGGGAACAGATGCACTTCCTGGCCTTGGGTGAGAGCTGGGAGTGTTCTCTCTAATCCTTTCAAGTGTGTTTGTCAGCTTCAGATAGTTTGCTCATGTACCCATGCTGGTCACTTCTCCGCTGAATCCACTCTTGGGAGCCTGTGCAGATCTCTGGAGTTTTCTCTCTGCAGCCCTCACTTCTCTGGCACTCTGTCCCATGAGCTCCAGACGCGTTGGTCTTTCTACTCTTGGCTCTTTTTTTTCTGAACCTAGCGTGATACTGGGCTCCATCTGGGTTTATCTTCCTTGAATAGGGGCCTCGACACCCAGGGGTGTAAGTTGGTTAATCAAAGGGCTCACCTTGTTTTTTTCTCATCTCTAAGGGACCACTCACCTTCATTGCCAGGTGTACAGTGTCTTACAAACCATTGTTTCATATATTTTGTCCTTTTTTTTCCTGGTTGTTTCAGATGGGAGGGTAAATCAGATTCCTGTTATTCTATCTTGGTTAGAAGCAGAAGTTTTGAATATGAGGAGTTACAGATAACCTAGTTCATTATGTGTATATATATATATATATGTACATATATGTATATATATGGAGAAGGCAATGGCACCCCACCCCAGTACTCTTGCCTGGAAAATCCAATGGACAGAGTAGCCTGGTGGGCTGCAGTCCATGGGGTCGCTAACAGTCGGACAGACTGAGCGACTTCACTTTCACTTTTCTCTTTCATGCATTGGAGAAGGAAATGGCAACCCACTCCAGTGTTCTTGCCTGGAGAATCCCAGGGACGGGGGAGCCTGGTGGGCTGCCGTCTATGGGGTCACACAGAGTCGGACACGACTGAAGTGACTTACCAGCAGCAGCAGCATATATATATATATATGGGCGCCACTGGGATATTGCATGAAATCAGCATCATATCAGTCGGTTATTTTATTTATTAAATATTTCCTTTTCCAATTGTTGCTTTTGTGTGCTTTACCCAAAGTTTTTTTTTTTTTTTTTTTTAAATATATGTTTTTAAATCTTTAGTTGGAGGGTAATTGCTTTACAAAGTTGTGTTGATTTCTGCCGTATTCCAAACTTGGACATTATTGCAGATTTACCCGTCATAATGTATTTGGCATCATACACGTTGTAG
The DNA here is from genome assembly GCA_006410675.1 of Oreotragus oreotragus. Lineage (NCBI taxonomy): Eukaryota > Metazoa > Chordata > Mammalia > Artiodactyla > Bovidae > Oreotragus > Oreotragus oreotragus. The sequence goes on from SJYX01016798.1 coordinate 560,716, forward strand.
TTTTTCCTCTCTTAAAAATAATATCTCAAGCCAGTTTATTACCTTTGTTGTAGAATAATTTATTTTTTGATTGTCATTTTTATGGTTAAAGACAGCCACAGTAGCATTTTTTGTTTACATTTTAATTTTATTAGCATATATTTGATTTACATTGTTGTAAATCAATTAGTTTCAGGTATACAGCAGAGTGATTCAGTTATACATATATTTATTCCTTTTTAGATTCTTTTCTCATACAGGGTATCATCTAGTAGCATTTTTATGCTTCTTTTAATTTTCTTCAGATGCTGCAAAAAGGACATTTCAAGAAAAAGGTATCTTGGCAGGAGAAAGCAGAACTTTTAGGCCTCATTTGACCTTCATGAAATTGTCCAAGTCACCATGGCTCCGGAAGAAGGTGAGTGGACATTTTATTATCAGCCTTGTTTTACCACCCACAGCATGAGCGACATTCCTAGTGGTTTTTGACACCCCTGCCACTATTGCTCCTGGGATTCCAATTGAATTTGGTTCCAACTCCCAAGGATGCTGAGTTGGCTCATGATGCTCCATGGAGGCCATTACTGGTGTCTCCTCCTTTGCCTCTGTGGCTGTTAGCTGCACACTCTGACCATCACTTACTGCTGCTTCATGTGTTGCTACATCTTGCTTCATCCCTTGAAAAGCCTTGGGGGTGGAGCCAGAGTTGGGTTTTGCTGCATTGTTTCCTTCTGATTGTTTGCAGCCTGCTGCCTTCAAAGCTTCCTCCACTGGCCTGCATACACTGGTGCTGCTCTTGTGGCTGGGTTCTTCAAGGTTGGACATGCTCTGCTCCCCTCCCCACTTTTATGTAGCTCTTTTGAAGTTTCTGCAAAGCCACTGCTCTTTCAGAAGTTGTTTCCACTGAGGGTATGGAGCAGGTATTGCAGGGACTGGGCAAGAGGGTAACAGAAGGGCCTCCCTCCCTAGCTCAGTATTTGAAAGTACTCCCTGGGAATGGTCAGCAGTGACACAAGCCAGGGGACATGTCTTTTGACTTTCCCTATCTCAGGGCGACTTGCTGCCTTCCTAAGCCATTGCCTCCTTCTTCCTCAGAGGCTTGAGGCACTTTGAACTTTTATCTGGAGTCACAAGCAGTTCTCCTGGAATCCTAAGGGCACCCTTCCTTGTTTCTCCCATTTCAGCCTAGGGAGGTTGTCATGCGAATTAAGGCATCTGCTGAGCTGCTCTGATGTGCCAGAGTTTTGGAGATGGGCATGCAGATGGGCATAGTATTCACTCCTGCTCTCCATAACCCTTTGCTGCAGTTCAGACTTGATTTGCAGCTCTATAAATGAAGGTCATGTTTATTAGTAAGTAGATCTTTTTTCTAAATCCGACACTGTTTGTATTTAATGTCTGTGCTCAGAAAGTCTTTTTGGTCCTGTAAAACATGTGTTTGGGTGGTTGACCATCCTGTGGTTATGAATTTGTGGTTATGAGTTTACTACAAACTTTTGTGAAAATCACCCTTTCCCCCAGTATCTTACATGTTTTTTTTTTTTAATGCTCAAATTAAATAACAGCTATATTAGATAATATTCTAAAATATTTAGGCAGAAATAATTTGTATATATCATAGATTTGGGAATTAGGAATGATGAAAACTGACGAAACTTGTAGACCGACAGTTTACTTTTACTCGTTATCTTTCTTATCTTGCTTTCACGTGGATTGTCCTCTTCTCTGTGGTTTCAAACCTAATCCCAGAATGACAAATCAGTGGTGAAGGTAATACCCACATTTCAAAATGTTTCTGTCTTTATTAACTTTGAAATGAGAGCACCCAAGGATGTCTATCAAAGGAATGCTTAAATTAACTCTAGAATTTGTATTTCAACATTTCAGACTGCATGCATTTTAAGTTATTTCTCGACAGATGATTTCACAGAGCCTGCTCCTTTTACTTTATAGAAAGGGGATCTGAGACTCAGAGGTTAAGTGGCTGAAATGAGATCACACTGTTCTCAGTTGCAGAGCCCCATCCAGAGTCTATTTTCCTCTCTCAGCACTAATTCTCTTCTGAGTTTTCATTCTGGGTCCACTCATTTACAGGGGTGAGACCATTGATAAAGTCAATAATAGAATGTATTACCAACATTCAGTTTACTTAAGGTTGATAACGAAACAGAAGGGGCAGGGTAGAGGGATGCTGAATAATTTTTTTCACACATATTAAGAAGTTTGTGTCATTTCAAGTACTTGTATATTAAAAGTTATTTTAGTTATAAAAGTGTTAGATGAATATATGCTCACTGAAAAAAATCTATCTACATTCAAACCTACAGAGTGAAAGATAAATTTTTTTCCTCTCATCACCAATCTCTCACTCCTTTCCCCCTAATATCATTTCTCTTTTAGGTACCATTACTAGTATATCCTTCTGGCCTTTTCTTATTCCCTGCAAATGAAACTCTCCTTCAAATAAAGAACTCCCCTTCAAATTTCCTGATATGGAGCTTCCTCTGCTACAGTATGGTATTCTGGTTCTCAAACTAGAGAATTACGTTTTCTAACTGAGATTCTGCGAAACATAAGGCTTTTTTTTTTTGACAATTATATATTTTTCTAACACCAGGGGGCATTTACATATATATATTCATTGTCCATATTCTTAGTCTCATGAAATTCTAGTGGAATATATCTCATAAGAGATTAATAAAAGTAGTATGCTTTTTTTTTTGACTGGGCTGTACAGCTTGTGGGATCTTAGTTCCCTGCCTGGGAATTGAACCCATACCCTCAGCAGTGAAAGAATGGAGTCTTATGCACTGGACTGCCAGAGAATTCCCTTGAAAGTAGCTTTGTATATCTTGAAGCTATTTTGATTATCACTATATTTTCAAAGGGCTTCCCTGGTGGCTCAGAGGTTAAAGCGTCTGCCTGCACTGCGGGAGACTAGGGTTTGATCCCTGGGTCGGGAAGATCCCTTGGAGAAGGAAGTGGCAACCCACTCTGGTATTCTTGCCTGGAGAATCCCATGGAGGGAGGAGCCTGGTAGGCTACAGTTCACGGGGTCTCAACCAGTAGTTTTTTAAATCAAATGAATGAAGCCTCAGAAAAGCTTCTTTAAATTGTTTTGTCTCTGAAATAGCTAAAATTCAACTTGTTTGTATCATTTCTTCAGAGTATGTTTGTTTCATGTGGTTAGACTCTTTGTTTAGGTCAGTGCTTTTTACAGTGCTTTATTTTGGGTTTATTTTTCGCACTGAGTGGCCTTGTGTTGGTGTTTCTGTGATTTGACATTGCCAAAACTGGTTTGTTAGAAGTGGANTCATAATGTATTTGGCATCATACACGTTGTAGTTTTTCCTCTCTTAAAAATAATATCTCAAGCCAGTTTATTACCTTTGTTGTAGAATAATTTATTTTTTGATTGTCATTTTTATGGTTAAAGACAGCCACAGTAGCATTTTTTGTTTACATTTTAATTTTATTAGCATATATTTGATTTACATTGTTGTAAATCAATTAGTTTCAGGTATACAGCAGAGTGATTCAGTTATACATATATTTATTCCTTTTTAGATTCTTTTCTCATACAGGGTATCATCTAGTAGCATTTTTATGCTTCTTTTAATTTTCTTCAGATGCTGCAAAAAGGACATTTCAAGAAAAAGGTATCTTGGCAGGAGAAAGCAGAACTTTTAGGCCTCATTTGACCTTCATGAAATTGTCCAAGTCACCATGGCTCTGGAAGAAGGTGAGTGGACATTTTATTATCAGCCTTATTTTACCACCCACAGCATGAGCGACATTCCTAGTGGTTTTTGACACCCCTGCCACTATTGCTCCTGGGATTCCAATTGAATTTGGTTCCAACTCCCAAGGATGCTGAGTTGGCTCATGATGCTCCATGGAGGCCATTACTGGTGTCTCCTCCTTTGCCTCTGTGGCTGTTAGCTGCACACTCTGACCATCACTTACTGCTGCTTCATGTGTTGCTACATCTTGCTTCATCCCTTGAAAAGCCTTGGGGGTGGAGCCAGAGTTGGGTTTTGCTGCATTGTTTCCTTCTGATTGTTTGCAGCCTGCTGCCTTCAAAGCTTCCTCCACCGGCCTGCATACACTGGTGCTGCTCTTGTGGCTGGGTTCTTCAAGGTTGGACATGCTCTGCTCCCCTCCCCACTTTTATGTAGCTCTTTTGAAGTTTCTGCAAAGCCACTGCTCTTTCAGAAGTTGTTTCCACTGAGGGTATGGAGCAGGTATTGCAGGGACTGGGCAAGAGGGTAACAGAAGGGCCTCCCTCCCTAGCTCAGTATTTGAAAGTACTCCCTGGGAATGGTCAGCAGTGACACAAGCCAGGGGACATGTCTTTTGACTTTCCCTATCTCAGGGCGACTTGCTGCCTTCCTAAGCCATTGCCTCCTTCTTCCTCAGAGGCTTGAGGCACTTTGAACTTTTATCTGGAGTCACAAGCAGTTCTCCTGGAATCCTAAGGGCACCCTTCCTTGTTTCTCCCATTTCAGCCTAGGGAGGTTGTCATGCGAATTAAGGCATCTGCTGAGCTGCTCTGATGTGCCAGAGTTTTGGAGATGGGCATGCAGATGGGCATAGTATTCACTCCTGCTCTCCATAACCCTTTGCTGCAGTTCAGACTTGATTTGCAGCTCTATAAATGAAGGTCATGTTTATTAGTAAGTAGATCTTTTTTCTAAATCCGACACTGTTTGTATTTAATGTCTGTGCTCAGAAAGTCTTTTTGGTCCTGTAAAACATGTGTTTGGGTGGTTGACCATCCTGTGGTTATGAATTTGTGGTTATGAGTTTACTACAAACTTTTGTGAAAATCACCCTTTCCCCCAGTATCTTACATGTTTTTTTTTTTTAATGCTCAAATTAAATAACAGCTATATTAGATAATATTCTAAAATATTTAGGCAGAAATAATTTGTATATATCATAGATTTGGGAATTAGGAATGATGAAAACTGACGAAACTTGTAGACCGACAGTTTACTTTTACTCGTTATCTTTCTTATCTTGCTTTCACGTGGATTGTCCTCTTCTCTGTGGTTTCAAACCTAATCCCAGAATGACAAATCAGTGGTGAAGGTAATACCCACATTTCAAAATGTTTCTGTCTTTATTAACTTTGAAATGAGAGCACCCAAGGATGTCTATCAAAGGAATGCTTAAATTAACTCTAGAATTTGTATTTCAACATTTCAGACTGCATGCATTTTAAGTTATTTCTCGACAGATGATTTCACAGAGCCTGCTCCTTTTACTTTATAGAAAGGGGATCTGAGACTCAGAGGTTAAGTGGCTGAAATGAGATCACACTGTTCTCAGTTGCAGAGCCCCATCCAGAGTCTATTTTCCTCTCTCAGCACTAATTCTCTTCTGAGTTTTCATTCTGGGTCCACTCATTTACAGGGGTGAGACCATTGATAAAGTCAATAATAGAATGTATTACCAACATTCAGTTTACTTAAGGTTGATAACGAAACAGAAGGGGCAGGGTAGAGGGATGCTGAATAATTTTTTTCACACATATTAAGAAGTTTGTGTCATTTCAAGTACTTGTATATTAAAAGTTATTTTAGTTATAAAAGTGTTAGATGAATATATGCTCACTGAAAAAAATCTATCTACATTCAAACCTACAGAGTGAAAGATAAATTTTTTTCCTCTCATCACCAATCTCTCACTCCTTTCCCCCTAATATCATTTCTCTTTTAGGTACCATTACTAGTATATCCTTCTGGCCTTTTCTTATTCCCTGCAAATGAAACTCTCCTTCAAATAAAGAACTCCCCTTCAAATTTCCTGATATGGAGCTTCCTCTGCTACAGTATGGTATTCTGGTTCTCAAACTAGAGAATTACGTTTTCTAACTGAGATTCTGCGAAACATAAGGCTTTTTTTTTTTGACAATTATATATTTTTCTAACACCAGGGGGCATTTACATATATATATTCATTGTCCATATTCTTAGTCTCATGAAATTCTAGTGGAATATATCTCATAAGAGATTAATAAAAGTAGTATGATTTTTTTTTTGACTGGGCTGTACAGCTTGTGGGATCTTAGTTCCCTGCCTGGGAATTGAACCCATACCCTCAGCAGTGAAAGAATGGAGTCTTATGCACTGGACTGCCAGAGAATTCCCTTGAAAGTAGCTTTGTATATCTTGAAGCTATTTTGATTATCACTATATTTTCAAAGGGCTTCCCTGGTGGCTCAGAGGTTAAAGCGTCTGCCTGCACTGCGGGAGACTAGGGTTTGATCCCTGGGTCGGGAAGATCCCTTGGAGAAGGAAGTGGCAACCCACTCTGGTATTCTTGCCTGGAGAATCCCATGGAGGGAGGAGCCTGGTAGGCTACAGTTCACGGGGTCTCAACCAGTAGTTTTTTAAATCAAATGAATGAAGCCTCAGAAAAGCTTCTTTAAATTGTTTTGTCTCTGAAATAGCTAAAATTCAACTTGTTTGTATCATTTCTTCAGAGTATGTTTGTTTCATGTGGTTAGACTCTTTGTTTAGGTCAGTGCTTTTTACAGTGCTTTATTTTGGGTTTATTTTTCGCACTGAGTGGCCTTGTGTTGGTGTTTCTGTGATTTGACATTGCCAAAACTGGTTTGTTAGAAGTGGATGCTAACACCTGGTGGCAGAAGAGGACCAGTTTCAAATCAAATATGCATCTTAAGGTGGATCCAGATTCTTCAAGAAATAAATGCAATCTTTTCATGAATAGAATAGTTGTTTTTAATCATAAATTATTTTCTGGACTTCTTAGATATTTTTCCTGAGTTATTACTCCTTCAAATTACTAATATAGCACTTAAACTATCAAAGCTATAGGTTATTAATTGGCCCTTTCTTATAGCAGTTTTTCACAAAGTCAGACAATGAGAGAACTTTACTTTTATTTTTGGGGGGTTTTATTTATTTATTTTTTTCTTAATAAAATGTCTGAAATTTATTAAGCACATATTACATTAGTGCCTATGTTAAATGCTTTACATTCATAATTTTACTTTATTGTTATCTTTTTTTTTAATTTTAATTTTTACTTTATTTTACTTTACAGTACTATATTGGTTTTGGCATACATTGACATGAATCCGCCATGGGTGTACATGAGCTCCCAAACATGAGCCCCCCCC
>SJYX01016799.1:15535-41624 GCA_006410675.1 Oreotragus oreotragus
AGATGCCATGATCTTAGTTTTCTGAATGTTGAGCTTCAAGCCAACTTTTTCACTCTCCTCTTTCACTTTCATCAAAAGGCATTTTAGTTCCTCTTCACTTTCTTCCATAAGGGTGGTATCATCTGCATATCTGAGGTTATTGATATTTTTCCCGGCAATCTTTGATTCCACCTTGTGCTTCTTCCAGCCCAGCATTTCTCATGATGTACTCTGCATAGAAGTTAAATAAGCAGGGTGACAATATACAGCCTTGACGTACTCCTTTGTCTATTTGGAACCAGTCTGTCGTTCTGTGTCCAGTTCTCCAAATACCAGGATTGTTAGGTATTTCCTCTCTGGCTGGTCAAATTCCACAGCAAGGTCTTTTGTTATATCCAGCCCAGAGGGTATACTTTGTGGCTTCCACATTCTGAGCTAAAGGTTAGGGAGGAAGTTTGGAAGTCTTAAGTTATGGTATGTTAACTTTCTCTTAATCCTCCTGTTTTTGGTGGATGATCCCTACCTTAGCCTCTGAGGTGCCCTCACTGGACCTTTGTGCAGAATGAGGGAAGGACTCTGTGCATCTATCTAACTGCTTATGAAACAGGCTCCATCAGTTTTTAGGTTTTTACTCTCATTTTTACTATACAATCCTGGAGGTACCTAATGTGACAAACTCCTGTGCATTTGGGGTTCTTATGTCTGGAGAATGGGTTGCTTCTCCAACCTTCCTCTCCCAGCTTAGGGTTCTGTTTGCCCAGGTCTGTTAAAGCAATGAACACTGAGTCTTTTCCAGAGTTGAAAACTTTATTTTCATTTTTCCTTCTATTCTTTGTTCTTACAAGTTTATGCCTTTTTCTTTTAAGATCCCTTTAGCCTTGATATAGTGAGGTCTTGGGAGGGAGAGGAGATAATGTGGGTTCCATTTCCTACATTTCACTGAAAAGTCTCCCATGTAGGTGATGGAGACTGTTGATCGATTAGCCCTCCCAGCTGATCTTGCTGCACCATTCTTAACAGTTCACAAGCCCTGGAGGGAGACAGATTCCTGTTCAAACAATGGCTCTGTTGGTTCTTACCTCTGGGACCCGAGGAAAGTTGCTTCATCCTGCCACACCTCCATTTCCAGACTCGTAAAGTGACGATTAAAATGGTACTTGCCTCATGGGAATGTTTTAGGGATTAACTGAGACAATAGCTTTAATGTGTCATCACAGTGCCTGTCACGTGGTTAGTGCTCAGGAAATGGCAGTCCTTGTGCATCCTTAAGTCAGTTTATGATATGGGCAGAAAGTGATTCAAAGGATCGTGACATTTTCAGGAAATGAGCTTGTTTCTGAAATGCTGCTTTCTGTAAGAGGTAATCTTTAGGTCTCACCTGGATGAGCAACTCTTGACATTCTGAACAGAGTGTCCTACTCCACATGGGAAAGCCAGAGTAGCCCTCATCTGTATCCCTCCCTCCATTTATTCACTCACTAGAAAGTGCCCACTGTGTGGAGCATTTCAAAATAAATACTGCAGGGACTTTCCTGGTGGTCCAGTGATTATGGACCCACCTTGTCGGGGATGTGGGTTCCATCCCTGGTGGGGAAACTGGGATCCCACATGCCACAACTAGAGTGCAGCCCACATGCCGCAATGAAGAGCCTGCACATGGCAATCGATGCAACCAAATAAATAAATTTTAAAAATAAAGTAAATATTATATATCCTGCCAGTGAATCACCGATTGCTATAAAATGCCTCTTGAAAAGGGACATTGTTTCACAATAGGATGACAGAATTAGGAAAATATTCTTAATAGCATCTAATATCTAATACATAGTAAAATTGCTTTATTATAAACTTTTTTCTAACAATTGCCCTGTGTATTGATTTGGTTTCCTAATGTGATCTGTTGTTTTTTCATTCTTAAAGCTCAATTTTTTCTTAACTCTACTATTTTCCCCTCTAGAACACTTTCCTTTCTTTCATTCTCTAAGTCTTTAGAAGCAATATAATTGTCTCACCTTCTGGGTTTGGCCAGTGCTTCCTAGCAATGCAGGTTAACATGTTCCTCTATCTCCAGTACCCTGTGGGAGGGAAGGAAGAATTAAAGGCAAACTCATTTCCAAATCAGTTTAGTAAGAATATGCTCTAGTGGTGCCAAGTTATTTACATGTGATCATGTCATGTCATAGGTAATGTTTGGTGGTTTAGTTCTTAGTGATGCCAGTGTTGATCAGTGGGTTCAGGTGATGACATTCTCATCCTTTCAGTGTAATGTTTTCCATCAACATTTTGTTTAATCTTTTTATGATCAATTGTTGACTATTATGTGTTAGACTGTGTTCTCCTCTCCAAAAGAAAAGATCTGTTGAAGTCTTAAGCTCTGGTACTTGTCAGTAGATTCTTGTTTGGGAATAAGGTCTTTGCAGACATAATCAAGATGAGGTCGTCGTGAAAGTGAAAGTTGCTCAGTCATGTCCTGCTCTTGGCGACCCCATGGACTATATACTCCGTGGAATTCTCTAGGCCAGACTGCTGGAGTGGGTAGCTTTTCCCTTCTCCAGGGCATCTTCCCAACCCAGGGACTGAACCCAGGTCNGATCAATTGTTGACTATTATGTGTTAGACTGTGTTCTCCTCTCCAAAAGAAAAGATCTGTTGAAGTCTTAAGCTCTGGTACTTGTCAGTAGATTCTTGTTTGGGAATAAGGTCTTTGCAGACATAATCAAGATGAGGTCGTCGTGAAAGTGAAAGTTGCTCAGTCATGTCCTGCTCTTGGCGACCCCATGGACTATATACTCCGTGGAATTCTCTAGGCCAGACTGCTGGAGTGGGTAGCTTTTCCCTTCTCCAGGGCATCTTCCCAACCCAGGGACTGAACCCAGGTCTCCCATAATGCAGATGTATTCTTTACCAACTGAGCTATCAGGGAAGCCATGAGTCATTGGGATGGGCTTAAATCTGACATGACTGATGTCTTATAAGAAGACGAAATGGTCATGTGAAGTCAGAGACATATGGGGAGCAAGGCAGGTGATGACAGAGGCAGAGATTGGAATTATCCAGGTGTCAGCTGAGGATGCTGACATTTGATGGGGGCTATCACCAAGTGAGAAAGAGGGAGCATAGCTCTGCTGACACCTTCATTTAATTCTACCAGCCTGCAGAATTGTGAGACAATAAATTTCTGTTTTTTTTTTTTTTTTCTTTTTTATCGCTTTGTGGCTTGTGGGATCTTAGTTCTCCAACCAGGAATTGAACCCAGGCCCCAGCAGTGAGAGTGACAAGTCCTGGCCATTGGACTGCCAGGAAATTCCCAGATTTCTGTTGTTTTAAGCCACCCCAGCCTGTGGTACTGTATTGCAGCAGGTCTAGAAAGCTTAACAGAATGACCATTGCCTAGATTTGATTATTTCATTAAAGGTTGTGAAATGGTGGTTTTTGAATAGTATAATTTCTTCTGCATATAATAACTGGGATTTTTTTTAGGCAGATGAACTTTCTTCACTAAAGCTGTTTTTATTGTCTTAAGATATACTTACCCTTGAAAGTTGTAGTATATGCTGACTTTTTTTGTCTCTTAATGATCAAATTTCATGTGTTGGTTCTCTAGCAACCCTTAGTGCTGTCCAGTAAGTTTATTTCATTCCTCTTTTTCCTTTTGAATATACTATGGGCTTATAAAGAAAGCTTATTTAAAGAAAATGTCATTAATAGATTATTCTGGACCTCTATACTTCTCCCAGTTGTAAATGAAATGTAGGATTGATATCTTACCCTTATGCACACCGAGAGAAATGACCTTGTTAAGATGTCTAAGAAAATACGTTTTGGTGACCCAGTGGAAGTCTATTTAAGTTCTAGTAGGGTCAAAGTTCAGAGAAAGCAATGGCACCCCACTCCAGCCCTCTTGCCTGGAAAATCCCATGGATGGAAGAGCCTGGTGGGCTGCAGTCCATGGGGTCGCTAAGAGTCAGACACAACTGAGCAACTTCACTTTCACGTTTCACTTTCATGGATTGGAGAAGGAAATGGCAACCCACTCCAGTGTTCCTGCCGGGAGAATCCCAGGGACGGGGGAGCCTCATGGGCTGCCATCTATGGGGTCGCATAGAGTTAGACATGACTGAAGTGACTTAGCAGCAGCAGCAGCAGGGTCAAAGTTGAGTTTGGTTCAGGTAAGTCTCTGAATACCAGTGTAATATTAGGTATAATTATTACTTTTCCCAGTTTGATAAGTTTGATATCTCCTTGGAACTACTACCATTTCATCTGAAAAAAATTAGATACACTCTCAGAATTTCTGTCTAAAATCCATTGCGAGGTATGAATGAGTCAGATGAGTATCAGGATAAAGAGTTGCATAGTAGCAACTGAATGAAAATTTGTATTTGACTGAAAATAAAAATCTGAGTAAGATAGCTAGTTTATCGAAGGAGAAGGATGGATTACTTAAAACTGGAAATGTCTTGAAAAATTCAATTTTCTAGTCTTAGCTGTATCTCATACCTTCTCCAGTGCAAGACCATGTCTAATTTATCCTTATATTCTCAAACACTCAGTATAATGTCTTCACAGAGTAGATGCCTCATAAATAAGTGAATATAATTAGAATTCAGTGCAATTAAATTTCCCTGAAAGAACAATATACTTTAGACACATTTAGAGCAATGAACATCATAGAAGGAGATGAAATGGATCCAAGTAACATAAAAAGGATACATTAACTGTATACAAAATGATGTGGAAGTACATTGATAAAGATGCCTACAATATAAAACAACTTGTATAACATAGTATCCCATTATACAAAGAACAATGGTAAGTAATATTTCAATATGAATTAAAAGAAACTTAGAGGAGTATATAGGTATGTAATGGGCTTTGTCAGCCGGGATGCAATTAAGCAAACAGAAACCATATAAAACATTTCAACATAAGGGATTTGACTTACAGAAATACAAGGTTGGAGTGCTGAAAAAGTAAGAAGGGGAAATCCAGATATCACAAAGACAGTAACTGTGGGAAGCAGCTCCCGCATCAAGGACTGAGAAATAGGATGAGGCTAAATGTTATCAGAACCTCAGAAGAGGGCTCAGCCTGTGAAGGGAGCACTTCCTGGCTTTTGCTGGTACCTTTTGAAAAAAAGGGGGACACGGAGATGCTGTTAGGAAGGCTGAAAGACACTGGAGCCTGGAATGGAGCTAACTGCGCTCCTGGGGTCAAGAGACGTTGCTGCCTGCCAATCTGCCTCTTGTGAGAAATGTGACAGGGAGCATCATAAGGCAGAAACCTCCCTGGTGGTCCAGTGGCTAAGGGTCTATGCTCCCAAGGCAGGGGGCCAGTGTTCTATCCCTGGTAAGGGAACTAGATCTCATGAGCCCCCAGCTAAAGATCCTGCCTGCTGCAACTAAGACCTGGCCCTGCCAAGTAAATCAATCAATATTTTTAGAAAGCGTCACAAAGCAGATTATGGAAAAGTAGGCTTTGAGCCCAGAGACAGGACCTTGATGACAGTCGGGGGGGGGGAAGGGAACTCAGACACTTCCTCTCACTTGATATGTACTTCTGCTTTGTTTGAATTGGCTTATGGTGATCTTCTATTGAGGTATATTTCATGTGCCCCTTTAAAGTACACAGTTCAGCATTTTTTAGTATATTCATAAAGTTGTCCAATTATCACCACTGTCTAATTGCAGACTATGCTCATCGGCCCAAAAGATATCTTGTACACTTTCACTGTCAGTCTCATCCACTACACTCCGGCCCTCCCCCCGGCCCCAGGCAACAATTAGTCTACTTTCCGCCTCTCTGGATTTGCCTATTCTGAACATTTCATATAAATGGAATCATACAATACGTGGCCTTCTTTTTTGACTTCTTTCACTTAGCAAAATGCTTTCAAGGTTAATCCATGTTGTAGTGTGTATCAATACTTCATTGCTTCTTACAGCTGAATCATATTCCACTACATGGATACACTACATTTTTAAAAATCTTTTATCAGTTGATGGAGATTTATGTTGTTGCTATTTTTTTGGCTATTATGAATGTTGCTGCTATGAACATTTGTGTACAAGTTTATGAGGCCATGTGTTTTCAATTCTACTTGGTATATAGCAAGTAGTAGAACTGCTGAGTCATATGGTAACTCGATATTTAACATTTTGAGGAACTATTTAACTGTTTTTTGTAGCAGCTGCACCATTTTGCATTGCTACCAGCTATGTATGAAGATCCCAATTCTGTACATCCTCTCTGAGACTTGTTATTGTCTGTCTTTTTGACCAGAGTCGTCTTAATGGATGAGAAATGATATATCATTGTGATTTTTTTCTGTAAAATGAAATTATACTTTATTAATAACCCTAGCATCTTTTCATGTGCTTCTTAACCATTTGTATTAACATAAGTTCTTTAGAGAATGTCTGTTCTCTAACTCTAACCCCTTACTTGTTTTTAATTGGATTATTTTGTTGTTGAGTTTTAAGTATTCTTTATATACTCTGAATATTAAACCCTTATCGGATATATGATTTGCAAATATATTCTCCCATTCTATAGATTGTCTTTTTATTTATTTATTTGATAATGTGCTTTGCTGTGCAAAGTTTTCAAGTTTTATGAAGTCTAATCTATTTTTTATTGTTTTTGCTCATATTTTTGTTATATCTCAGAATTCATTGCTTAATTCAAGGTCACAAAGATTTACATATGTTTTCTTTTAAGAGTTTTATAGTTTAACCCTTATATTTAGTTTTTTAAAATCTGTTTTGAGGTTATTTTTGCATGTGAATACCCAGTTGTCTCAGAAGCATTTGCTGAGACTCAGACTATACTTTTCTCTAATGAATTACCTTAACACCTTTGCCAAAAATCAATAAACCATAAATGTCTGTTTCTTTTTTCTAGACTCTTGTTCTATTCTGTTTTTCTACATGCCTATCCTTATGCCAGTACCATACTGTATTAATTGCTGTAGCATTGTAGTAAGTTTTGAAATTAGGAACAACATTGGTCTTATTTTTCAAGATTGTTTCAGCTATTTGCAGTGCTTTGCATTTCCATATGAATTCCAAGATCAGTTTGTTGGTTTCCACAGAAAAGGCAGCTGGGATTTTGATAAGGATTGCATAGAATACCTATGCCATACTTTTAGCAAAAAAATTTTCCATTTTGACCAGAAAGTCTATGTTTTTCAAGATGCTTGGTAATAGACAATTCTTGTAAACTGCATTCATTTAGCTCAGAATAAAATCAAGATTTGTCTCTCTTGTAGAACATAGCACATTGATAAGTTTAAATTTATTTGGGTGAAATAAATATTTGTGTAACTTTGTGAGGACAAGGATTGTGTCTAGTTTTGCTGACGACTGACTATATCCTGAGGCTAAGCCCAGAGCCTAGTATATAGAGGATGCTCAGAGTTGTAGAGAAATGTGTGCATCTTAGCTAAGAGGCTACGAGAAAAGCAGAAGGGTGTATGGTCTTTTGGGGCCTGTCCAAGGTGATGCCCAAGACATTAGATTATGTAAAAAGATGTCAGCTCGACCAGACACAGAAATACGTGCTTTGTATTACTGCATTTATATGAAATGTTTAAAAGTCTGGGGGTGGGAAATATGAAATCACTCTAAATGCACACGTGGTTTCTTCTTAGGTGGATGGGAATATTCTAAAATTAGATTATGGTGATACAATTGTAATGTCACTATCACTCATTAAATTGTATACTTAAATGATCCATTTTAAGATGTAATTTCTGTCACAATAAAACTAAAAAGGAAAAAAAAAACCTCCAGCTTGAGACTGGGGTGTCAATTTCAGTTTTTCTCAGGCAGGTCAAATGGGCTGTTTTCACCAGCAAAAGGGAAACGTGGAAGTTGGGAGAATGAAAGGAAGAGTGGGCCTGGACAAAACAGCTGGGCCTGAAGCTCCAGGAAAAGGTAATGACGGATCAAGAGCCAAGACTCCTGTCGGGAGTTGGTCTGAAAAAGGGCCTGGGATACAAAGTAGAGAACAGACACTGGGTTGAAAGGAGACCAGGGACTGGACGCTTAATCCATCTGCCCAGCTCTCGACAGCAAAGAAACAAAGAAGGTCGTGGCTTGCTTTTCAGCAGCACCAGGGGGACCACATTAGAAACACTCCAGGGCAAGGCTGATCACCCTGGTGTGAAAAGACTACAGCAGCAGCCAGAGCAATGTGGCACCGCAAAAACCTCCTACTTAAGAGCCATCACTTTGCCGTTCACCCTGTCAGCCCAGCCGCAGCGATGGCCCAGAAGGGATGGAAGATGATCGATAGTGGCCCCTGACAGATTACAAGGGAAGGAATAAATGCTCTACAGATGTCTACAGGTCATGTTGGCTGGGCTGTCAGACTCCCCACCCTGCCCTTGATCGCGATGCTGAGAGTTTGCATCCCTCATAGTCACCAAGTCTAAATCACACTCAGAGGCTTTCTGGCTTCGAAACTTTTGCTCACCCCAAGCTCAAATTCACTGGGCCTTCAAAACCTGCTTCAATTATTGACAGAGCCAGCTCTGCTATCATCAGCTGACCTGTCTCATGTGCCAAACAGGCAAGCATTTTCACACCAACCCAGAGAGTCAGGTCAGGACAGGTATCCCCAGAGACAGGGATTAACTCACTGAAATCGCACAGCCAGTCAGTGCAGAGGTGGGGTGTATTGGGCTTGGGTATAACTCATGCTAAGGCTCATTTTCTCAGACACTGATGTCCAGTCTTTTCAGTGTGAATCTTCAGTAGGCCGTCGTCATCGCTGGTCTGATGAAAGCTTAATTTCCTACTTCTAAAGGTGGGATAAACATGCAGCAAATTATTTCCCTCCAACTGAGCGGGTGCTCACACAGAACAGCAGACAGGCCTCATAAGAATAAAATAAAGATCAGCTCTGTTGCCCCCTGCTTTACTGGCTGGAGAGTAAGGGTCCCTTTCACTCTTGCAGCAGGATCTGGGGCAGTGGTGGGATTGGGATGGGTTACAGCAGCCTGCGGCCATCAGGTGCCTGGCTTCTAGCTGGCATGTCCAGCCACTCTGCCAGCAACCTTAACGTTGACTGAGCAGCCTGCACCTGGCAGTGCTTTGGGCTCCCCTGGGGAGGACCTCGGGGACTTTCCCATTTTGTAGTCAGCTGGCCCGATTTCAACCCTTGCAGGAAACAACCTAGCCTTCTGGGTCACAAAGCTCAAGAAATCCACTCAACTTTCAGATTATCATCCAAACAATCTCCTTCATGAAATTTAAATCTAACACTTCCACCTCAGTTGAAACTAGAATGCTATGATGAAAGCCTGTAGAGGCTGTGAGCAATCTTGGAAAGACTCTGATGCCCATCACCCCATAGGATGATGGAAAGGATTAGATATAAGGCATTTTCTCTCTTTTACCAGGAAGAAGGCTGGCTGAGAGGGCTGAGTGTTCCTGCCACCTTCTCATATGTTCATACACATGCCATTTAGAATTTTTGTTCGTTGAATAACTGAGTGATTCTGTAGTCAGTGGAAGAGGGAAGAAAATGGAAGTATGATTTGTTTCATTTTAGTTATATCTCTTTTCTGTCTATTTCACTGTGCTGGGGAAGTTTTCCTTTCTGTCCCCTGTCCAGACACTGAATTCTTGCCACCCCCTCGAACAATGCCTTCTCAGGAATAACCTCTGGGATATTCAAGGCCATGGACTTGAATGGTGTAGCCAGAGGTGGTGGTACAAATTAATGGTGCAGAAATAATAAATAAGAGTAGGAATTAAAAAGTCTCCCATCCCTCCCCCTCCTCTCGTCCCCTCAGCCCTCTGCAAAACCATACAGGAAAGCATTGAGGCAGGAAGACAGGTGTCGGCGCTGTGGCAGGAAAGTGACTGATGTTATCATTAGGTCTGAGAGTCCTGTGTCTTTGCTCTCCAGCTGTTTCCTAATGACACTTGTTTCCCTTGATTTCTTCTCCCTTTCATAAGAAAGCTCAGTCCAGAGTCTGATTTGCATGGAGGCTTTTTAAAAAAATTATAACTGATATTTATGTCTTTTTAAATGAAAGTTTCTTCATATAGTGTGCCACGTTATAACTTACTTACGTTTATGAGAAATACTTAGGTTTATGAGAAGGTTCTGTAGACGGAACCTTTCAAGCCTTTTTGGAAAACGGTTGCATTATACCTTTAGACCACACGAGGGCAGTAGTGTCACATGTAAAAGATGCCTGCCTTCTTTCTGAACAGATGGCACATTTGTTAGATTTCATTGGATGTATTTTTCCTTTATTGAAGCACAGGGGAATTTCACATTTGCAGGTAGAACAGGAGGAAGATAGTTAAAATTTTATACCATATTTTTATCTCTTTGTTTATGCTGATGAAGGTAGCAAAGGAGCTGATTTATCCCCCTTTTCGCTGTTTTGAGGGATTGTTGTGCTAACAAGCTGGGGTGAGCGCTCATTACCCCTGTGACCCTGGCAGAAGATGTTCTGTTGATTTTGCATTTAATTGGAAATGTCACAAAGATAATGCATAAACCCATCCTTCCTCCCAACCCTCAATACCCTTAGATAGGACTTAAATCCTGCTGTTGCTATCAGAAAATTTTTGCATTTAATCTTTCTCCACATCTATTAAGTAGGCAGAATCCAGCCAGCTTTCTCTGAAGATGGAACCGTGTGACCTTCCTTAACCCCATGATCATAGAAACTCTGAAGTGTCACTTTCACAGATAGATCTAGTCCTGCTGGGTTCCAGTGTCCCCAGGCCCCTTTGTTTGCAGGAGGTCTTAACTCAGAGCTAATCAGCTGACTCTTCCTAAGGCAGGACAGTGCAGAGGCTGCAATGGCAGACAGTTCTAGACCTATCCTATGAGCATATTTGGTTTGTCAGGGTGTATAGGCCCATGCTGTGTTTAACACTTTTTGAAAAAATAGTTGCCAGCACTTTGATTCCTGGGTCGGGAAGACCCCCTGGAGAAGGAAATGGCAACTCCACTCCAGTGTGCTTGCCTGGAGAATCCCATGGACAGAGGAGACTGGCAGGCTACAGTCCCTGGGATTGCAGAGAGTTGGACATGGTTGAAGCGCCTTACCAGGCACAGACCTTCTTTGTGGCTGTATGTAGTCACTACATACCCAGGTGTCCCCTTTCGCTTATTTGACACCGAGGGAGGTACAAAATGAAATCACTTTGTCCTGTTTCTGTTTCAATAAAAAGGAAAATGAGCATTTAATATCGGTGCCTGTCTCAAAGTAGAAAAATGACAGATGTAGTGAAGGTGCCACATGTCTCAAGAAAAATGAATCTGAACGTGGACTCCCTGCTTCAGGCAGCACTTAGAGAAATTGCCAGCGCTTTGAATTTCATACCTGGGAGAGCTTCCCACTGGGCAGCTTGCTGCATCTCAGTTCCCCAACCAGGGATTATGCCCCAGTCCACGGGAGCATAATCCTAGTCACTAGACCACCAGGGAATTCCCAGGAGAGCTCTGTTTGGGAAGGTAGGCAGACCTGAAGTTAACCTTGGGTAGAAAACCTCACTCTGATTTTTTTTTTTTTTTTTTGTCCCTTTGGTGAAAATGAAGAGAATCTCATTTAGTTTTCACTACAGCCTTGCGAGGCAGGCACTAACCTTATCAGGGTGCGGTGCCTGGCACGCGCCCAGGAAGCCACACCTCTTGGCTCCTGCTTGGTTTCCTCTTGGGGGCAGCGGGGTTTGCAGGCCAGTGATACGGGAGCCTGCTAACTAGCACTCCAGCAAGTCGCAGATTGCCTGCCTCCTCACTAGCATTCTAGCAGGGTGCTCGATGGGGCACCTGACGACGCTGGGGGAAGAAAGGGTTAAAGGAGGCGCAGAGCCGGAGAGGAAAGCCTTGGGCTGGGGCTCGACCTGGACTGGCTCACGCCTGTTCCGGAGCCTGGAGGTGGCAGCTGAGCTCCGCGCGGCTCCGAGAGGCTAGAGGGACAGACAGAAAATCCATGCTCACTCTGCAGAGACATCGGCAAAACGCCCAAAGCAAACAGCACAGGAAGTCTGCTTTAGTGGAGACAGACTCACAACTTTGCTCTTTCAGAGCCTCTGTTTACAAGTCAAAGCTGAGGCTCAGGCGGTTTCCGTGCATTCTCTTACCTCCAGAGATGCCGCCCGCGGGCCTGTCGCCGCAAAGCGCTGGATGGCCCTGTGGGGGCAGCTCTGACGGAGAACCCTCCCGACCCCTTGGGGCCCTCCCGGGCTGCCCACCTCAGACCAGCCAGGGTCTAATTTGAGAGGGGGTGGGGGGAACGCCCTTAGACCTGGTGACTTCTAGAGCTGAGCATCACCTGTCGGAGGTAGTGTGAGGTGAGGCTACATCCAACAGGAAGTGGACAGGTGCTGCTCTTAGGTAACTGCAGCCGGAACAAATGCTGGACCACGCTGCTCGAAGAATAGAAACCACCGGAGACATACCTAAGGGATGGTGTTGGCACTGTCACCTGAAAGGTGTCCAACGGTATAACTGAATTGTGTATCTCTTAGCTGGAAATAAAACAGCTATAATAGTAGTCTGTCTGGAATAAAAATATGTTGGCTAAAGGTGGACTTTTAGTGAATTTTTAAAAGCAATAGCACAGATCTAATGTAACACTGTCGGAGAAGGCAATGGCACCACACTCCAGTACTCTTGCCTGGAAAATCCCATGGACGGAGGACCCTGGTGGGCTGCAGTCCATGGGGTCGCTAAGAGTCGGACACGACTGAGCGACTTCCCTTTCACTTTTCACTTTCATGCATTGGAGAAGGAAATGGCAACCCACTCCAGTGTTCTTGCCTGGAGAATCCCAGGGACAGGGGAGCCTGGTGGGCTGCCGTCTATGGGGTCGCACAGAGATGGACATGACTGAAGTGACCTAGCAGCAGCAGCAGCAGCAATGTAACACTATATTCCAATAAATTCCAATAAAACCTTTCCTGTGGAGGGAAGTGGGACACAGGTGATACTCCCAGCTGAGCAGTAGGAAAGTGGAGATGCAAAGAGTACCAGAGGGAACCATGGAGACTGGCTTCTTGTCCTTGAAGTGTTGAAAGGAAAAGGTCTCAGCGATGCTTTAATACCATGGTCCAGCCCAGTGGTTCTGGAGGAAGCTACACTGGTTGTGAATCGTGGCTGAGATGCTTTTTGAGTGATAAGTTGGGCAAGTCACATTTTCTTCAAGCCTTTGTTTCCAGGGTGCTGGAAAGGGGATGGAGTCCCTAAGGCCAAGGTGACAGGGTGGTAAACGACAGTCCTGGCATTCGAAGGAAATTTCTGATTTGAGAGCTCTGGCACTTCCAAGGCATACACTACCTTTGAGTTAAATACAGAGCCCACCTCCCCATCCCACTCTCCTCTCTAAATTCCCTCCCGATTTAGATGTTGAGCTCTGAGACCCAGCACATTTGATCTCTAATGTTATGATTCCTCAGTTCAGGAACCTCCCACTCTCTGACCATTCAGGCTTTCTAGCTCCTTTGTAACCTGATCTTCATTTTCTCAAATGGAATCTTCGATTGTTTCCAACATAATTCCTGGTCAGTCTTGGCTCTTCTTCATGCCCATTTCTGTGGCCAGCCCGCTTTCTGCAATAACCTTCTTCTTCTGAGATGGTTGGTGTGGGTGTGGGTCTCTGCCCCTGCATTTCTTTACACTGTTTTCTTAGGGTGTGCCCTGCGGGCCTCAGAGGACAAACACATTTGGGAAATGTTTGCTTCTTTAGGTGGAGTTTTGTGCTAATGTGCATTATAAATCTCTCAAAGAATGCTATTCCATGTAGAGTTTCTCAAGTTATTTGGACCTAGGAATTAAAACCTTTCCTCTCCCCCTCCCTCCCTTCCTCTCCCTTTCCTTTCTTCCTCTTTTTCTTATTTTCTTTTAACATTTCATGGGGCCAGAATATCACGGTCCATGTTTGGGAGGCTTCAGGGTCCACTGGTTGAGGTTATCATGCTCCTACATGGAGGCAGAGAGGGGTAGCCTAAGGCCAGAGTCTGGGACCAGTTCTATTCCCAGGCAGAATGTAATGAGGGCATCTAAATTAGCCCTGCTGTTGCTTTTCTGAAACTCATGTTTTATGTCTAGATCTGTACTCTTACCATCTTATCTGGCGCTAAGTCCTTGTCTTATAAGATGTTCCAGTAAGGGAACCCCTGCGTTGATCCCGTGTTCGTTATCCTCATTCCTTTGACCTTATTTGATACTTAAGGTCTAGCATCCAAGTCTGCCCTCAAATTTGACTCTGTATGGCTAGACTGCCCCCGTGACACCGGCTTATGTCTCCACCTTGTCTTTCAGTTTGCCTTCTCCCTGTGAGCCCATCAGATATCTGTCTTCCTTCTTGGTCCTGTGACTCGCTGATCCATCCTCTCTCTTGGGCAAGTGTTGGGTATGATTTACTTGTTGAAGACTTCAGGCTCTAGGCTCAGATAAACTGAGTTCTAATTTCAGCTCCACCCAAAGAATTTCGAACCCTTGGGTAAGTAGTTCAACCTTGGGCTCCAATTTTCTCCCCTATAAACCAGAGGTAACCCCCTCATATAGTCCCTCAAAGAGGTAAATGAGACAGTGCATGTGAAGTGCTTCTTGTACTACCTGTTACAGAGTGAGGGAGAAGGAACTCTCAGCTACCCTATCATCTAAGTCCCAAGAAGCCCTCGGGACTAGGATGATAGAATTTAGCCCAACTTAGCCCACCAGGCTTTCCTGGTGGCTCAGATGGTAAAGAATCTGCCTGTAATGCAACAGACCAGTTTTTGATCCCTGGATCTGAAAGAAAATGCAACCCCTCCAATATTTTTGCCTGAAGAATTCCGTGAATGGAGGAGTGTCGCAAAGATCGCAAAGAGTCCGACACAACTGAGTGACTAACACTTTCACTGTACTTTTCCCTTTTTCACATCCTAGGCTGTCTCTCGGAGAAGGCAATGACACCCCACTCCAGTACTCTTGCCTGGAAAATCCCATGGACAGAGGAGCCTGGTAGGCTGCAGTCCATGGGGTCGCTAAGAGTTGGACACGACTGAGTGACTTCCCTTTCACTTTTCACTTTCATGCATTGGAGAAGGAAATGGCAACCCACTCCGGTGTTCTTGCCTGGAGAATCCCGGGGACGAGGGAGCCTGGTGGGCTGCCGTCTATGGGGTCGCACAGAGTCAGACACGACTGAAGCGACTTAGCAGGCTGTCTCTGGCTCTAAATACTTCCCAGTTAGTATCTCACTTGATTTTGCTGTTGCTTAGTTATCGCTCCCCAAACTAAATTTGGGCTTAATTAAATAAGACACGGATAATTTCAGATGTACATAAATAAAATAATAGCTTGGCTCCTCCCGGACTTGTCACCAGACTAAGTCTTTCCTGATCGTTCTTTTTACTTTGTTTTGATATTGTATCTGACATTGTTCATTACAGAGAAGTCGTGACCTTGGCCCTGACTGAGTGAGAGTGACCCCAGTGTGCGAGACTGCGTATAAGGCTGTTTCTACTCAGTCCCTCTTGGAGGGTGGGGCCATCAAAAAGCTCTCTTTATTTTTCTAAGGGTTGGGGAGGTGGCAAAATAGCCGCCTACCGTGTGACTTCTTGCAGAATACACTCCATTTTCCAGAGCTAACCTTCCCTGCTTCTCCTTGTCAGCTCTTCAAGGCTTGAGCTGGGTTTAGGTCGTTCTTTCATCCTTAGCCTCCACCTGTGTATGCATGTGTGCTCAGCGGAGTCCAGCTCTTGGCGACTCTGCGGACTGTAGCCCACCAGGCATCTCTGTCCATGAAATTCTCCAGGCAAGAATACTGGAGGGGGTTGCCATTTCCTGCTCCAGGGGATCTTCCCCACCCAAGGAATGAGCCCAGGTTTCCTGCATTGTAGGCAGATTCCTTACCACTGAGTCATCTGGGAAGCCCCAGTGTCTACCTAAGCCTGGTGCAAAATAGTATTGTTAGAATAAATGATGTACCTTTTTTCCCCTAAAGTTTTATTAAACTGTCCTTAGTATCAAATTTGAATCCCAGTTCTCCACCTTTCAGGTAGAAAGCTGCAGACTGGAGAGGACGGATCTCAGGGCTAAATCTCCCCCTTCTCCCCCACTACCTCCCCACATTGGGTGATTGACATCTGGGGATAGAGCATATTGACATCTCTGAAGCTGCTGAACAAAATAAAAACTTTGTGCGGGAGGGAACGTGATCCTCTATCTATTAATGTGGCGGCAGACAATGTCTCTGGAAGCAGATGTCTTATGCTGCAATTCCTCTTGATGGCACTGGAGCCTTAAATATCATCCCAAGTCCAGTCTTTCACATTCTAAATCCTATTATCTAGGTTAGCTCATCTGTATTCAAAAGATCAATGTTGCATTATTACAAAGATCCTTTCAAGTGTAAAAAGGATGGCACTTCATTACAGAAAGTAAAAGAAACTAATCAAACTTTCTTGGTGAAATCATTGACTTTTTTAAGTAAAGGGCAAATTTAAGAATTTGAAAGTCCGAGATGGGAGAGAAATCGGAGGTTTGGGCTCAGGACGGCATGCATCTGGTTGCAGTGCGTGGGTCCTGGATAACCTAAAGAAGAAAGAGGCTTTCTTGAAAGAGTCTCAGTGCTTGCAGCTGTCCTCATTCCTTCTGTCGTTGCTTGGTTGTGTGTCTTGCAAGAAATGAGCCGCTGGTGGAAAGATTCAAAGAGATAGTCCACAACGCGTAGTATACAGGTGGCACGTGTATTGACCGGGTTAATAGAAATTGTAAGAAAGCCATTAGTGAAAGTGAAAGAAAGTGAAAGTGAAGTCACTTAGTTGTGTGCCACTCTTTGTGACCCCATGGACTGTAGCCTACCAGGCTCCTCCCTCTGTGGAATTTTCCAGGCAAGAGTACTGGAGTGGGTTGCCGTTTCCTTCTCCAGGGGATCTTCCTGACCATTATTGTTTGTTCACCATCTTAACTCTTCTTTCAGCACAACAGTTCCTGTTTCTTATCATCCATCACCAGTTGGGTTCTGTGGCTTGCATGTTAACAGGCAGGGTGTTTAGTAGGAAGAGTCTTTCGGATCTGTGGACGGAGGGGAAGGATGCAGGGGAGGGCGGGTGGAGAAGTCCAAGCATAAGTATGCCCAAGGGATGAGGGAGGAGGAGAGAGCCTGCCTGATAGTCCTATTGTAAGTAAACTACTCTGGAAAAAAGTGCTTGGGTTTAAGCAAGCCATTGGTCTTCGGTTGGGGCAATCCCAATAGGAAGAGGACAGCTGAGGCTGTCTGCTGGCCGCACACCCAGTAGCCCGAGTTAAATTCCCTTTCTTTCTGGAAGCAGGGTCCCAGCAGCAGGTCACAGTGTCTTACCACTCTTAAGGGCTTAGAAGGAAACGTTCACTAGGCCCAAGAGAGATACTGGGACTTAAGGGTGATATAATAAGGGGCAGTCCTTGCCCTCAAGGTACAGTTCTGACCAGCCTCTTCCTGCCAGGATCTGTTGACTGTTACGATATGCCAGAAATGGTTCCAAACACTCTACTTGTGTTCCCTAATTAAATCACTGAGCCGTGTGAGATAGCTAGAGCTCTTATCCTCATCATAGATGAGGAAACTGCGGCAGGCAGAGTAAGTGCCTCAGCAGGCATTTCTCAGACACCCTATGGCCTGCTATTACACTGGCTCCCAAATGGTGCCATTTCTGTGAGAGCAAAACTATTATTCATCTTGTCATAACTCGTGTCTGAGCTAACCATAATATTTGCTTACAGAAAGACATTTAGGGTGGCTATTACCTTAGAGCTACACTGCCCATTAATGGTAGCTACTAGTCACATGAGTCTTTTGAGCATTTGAAATGCAGGAAGTCTGAACTGAGATGCTGTTCAGTGTGAGATGGGCTTTCCTGGTGATCCGATGGTGAAAAATCTGCCTGCAATCCAGAAGACGTGGGTTTGATCCCTGGGTCAGGAAGATCCCCTGGAGAAGGGAAGGGCTACCCACACCTGTATTCTTGCCTGGAGAATTCCACTGACAGAGGAGCCTGGCAAGCTACAGTCCATGGCATTGCAGAGTTGGACACAACTGAGCAACTAACACTTTCACACTTTCAGTGTGAGATACATACTGCATTTCAAAGATTTACATGGAAAAATAATGTGAAAAATCTCATGAAACATTTTATATTGATTGCATGTTGAAGTGATACTATTTTAGATATAGTGTGTTAAATAAAAATAGTTTAAAATGAAATTCCACTTTTAATGTGGCTACTCTAGAATTTTAAAATTATATAGTGGCTTATATTTGTGTCTTGTCTTTTATTTTTTTAAATTTATTTTATTGAAATATAGTTGATTAGTTGATTTACAATGTTGTATTTCTGATGTAGCAAAGTGATTCGATTATACATATATACACACATATATATGCATTCTTTTTCATATTCTTTTCCATTATGGCTTATCATGGGATATTGACTATAGTTCCCTGTGCTGTACAGTAGATCCTTGTTGTTTATCCATTGCCTTTTATTTCTATCTATTGAGCAGAGTTGCCTTACAGTATCTGAGATGTTTCTGATGGGGATGCGTTTTGCTCTCAGAGAAAATCCTATTTAGTTTGGTACCGGATTCACGTTATTTTGATATGCTTCATTTCATTTGTATTTATTAATAGGGATTCTATGCACCAAATAGCCACCACTTGCTGGTTATTTAGTGATTGTTGAAAACTAGTTAGAGGCAGCCTGAGTGAGATGAATTAAAGTTCTATTGTTGTAGGGGACCAAGGTCATCAACCTGAAATTAATCAACGGATTTCAAATCACCTGGAAGGGATATTTTACCCTCAGCTTTACAGTTTCAGCATGTAAATTGCTGTTTAGAGGAGAGCCTGTAAAATCAATCCAGCCTTTCTCCCTTCAGAAATTAAAAGCCATTTATTTTTATTTTTGGTGAATCCTGGAAAGCACGTGTCCCTCCAGCTCCTTTGCACTGACACCACCCACATTGCATGTTTCCAGGACTTCAAGTAGAGAGGTGGGCCATTCGGTTGTCTTGGGGTCCCACAGTATTTGGAGGAGATCCTTCTGATTCCTCTCGGGGAACCCATCTGTCCCCACCTGATACATTTCACTTCAAATGAGTCAGAAACCCCAAAGCTGATCTTGGCCAAAGTAGCACATACCGTGTGGACTCCAACCAAAGCTGTATAAATCTTCCCCGGATCACGCCAAACTTGGCCCCCACACTGGGCACAGATTTTCCAATCTGGTCCCAGAGTTTGCCAGAAGGCTGGAGGACCACAGGGATGTGTGGGATGCATCTGGCTTCTATCCCAACTTCTGTGGTTAGTGAAGCTTGTCTGAGCTGGGATTGGATATAAACACAGCTTGTGGACTCGAAAAATACTGTGTCACCTTGAAAGGTCGTTTGGTCCAAGCCCCTGCTTAAAATACTGCTACAAATAACTGTGTATCCTCCCATGTAAACTTCCCATGCACCCTGTGACCCTAGGAATGAAGAGAAATCCAGATATGATTTTTAAATATGTACTAATACATAAAGCATTCTAACTGATAGTTTTCTCAGTACTTTTTAATATCAATACTTTGATGATAAGCCTAATTTGGGCTCCCAAGTGGACTTTACATCTTTCTGAAGGAGAGCTTGGCTTATTTTGTAGACTGACTCTTGAATATGGCAATGGCATGTTTGGTTTATCTGATTTCTAGGGAAGACTTTTGTTAAGTGTTTTTTTTTTTTTTTTCTTTTGTCATTGTTTTAAATGGAGAGACCCAATAATAATTTGGGCTTCCCTGGTGGCTCAGACAGTAAAGCATATGCTTGCAATGCAGAAGACCTGGGTTTGATCCCTGGATCAGAAAGATTCCCTGGAGAAGGGAAGGGCTACCCACTCTAGTATTCTTGCTTGGAGAATCCCATGGACACAGGAGTCTGGTGGGCTACAGTCCATGAGGTTGCAAAGAGTTCTGACATGACTGGGCCTCTATCAATTTCACTTTCTTTTCAGTAAGGATTAGCTTTGTATTGTTTGCTCTCCTTGGATCAATACAATTTATTTTCTAGTTTTCACTGAGGTGGCGCTGTGCTATATGGCATTTGTCTGAATTGTGATGTAACCTATGTTTGAGGGAAGAAATCTGGAAAGATGGCTAGCAATTTTGTCCTAAACTCTACCTTGGAGCACCCATATAACTGCACCTCTGTATTAAGAGAGGTATTTCATTCTCAATCTATTCTCCTTTCTGCTTTTTCTAACACAAGAATTGAATCACCCATTTGGTAATCAAATGAGAAGATTATTGGACACCAAGAAACAGGTATGGGTGGAGCTTCTAAGGAACACAGAGCAAAGTCACTGCTTTCTGTGAGAAGGACTCTTCAATCTGCCCAGGCAAGCGGCCAGCTGGGTAAGAGTTTTGGATTTAATGGCTGTGCTTTGGGGCAGTTTGCTTAACCTCTCTGTGCCTCAATTTCTCAATGTGTGAAATAGAGATAAGACCTTATCTTAGAGTTTTGTGTGCCACAAATAGGAGAACACTCTAAAATGACTAGTGCAGTTTCTGAATGATAGTGAGTCATCAGATGCAGGGAAGTAGTTACCTAATGCAGGTGAAAGTCATTTCTTCCAGTCTTAGAGCGTTTCCATAAAGTGGTTTGCTTAAATACTAGAAAAGGTTCCTGAAAATATTTGCCATTCACTTTTGCATATGTCTTACAAATAGAGTATGATTTCTAAGAAATTTGTCTTGTTTAAGCTTAGAGTAAGTTGGAGTCAAGGCCGTGGAATTTTATTGCCTCGTAAGTCAGTATTTTCAGAAAAGGGATGAATACCTAAGTTACTTTTGGGCTTCCCTGGTGGTTCAGTGGTAAAGAATATACCTGCTAATGAAGGAGACATCAGTTCCATCCCTGGGTTGAGAAGATCCCCTGGAGAATGAGATGACAACCCACTCCAGTATTCTTCCCTAGGAAATCCCATGAACAGAAGAGTCTGGAGGGCTACAGTCCATGGGGTTGCAAAAGACTCAGACATGATTTAGCAACTAGCCAACAACAACAGAAGCTACTTTCAGCTCACACAGACACCTACAAGTTTAGTTGTCACCTCTCTGAAACATGTAGTATGAACACAGCCACCTGGTCATACTTTTAGTCTTTTATCTATTATTGAAGTGTAGTTGCTGTACAATATTATGTAAGTTACAGGTGTATATTGTGATTCACAGTTTTTAAAGGTGAATTTTTATACTCCATTTATAGTCATAAAATATTGGCTATATTCTCTGTGTTGTAACAATATATATTTTAGCTTATTTTCTATGTAATAGTTTGTCCTTCTTAATCCCCTTCCTCTTTATTATCCTCTCCTCTCTTCCCTCTCTCCACTGGTGACCACTAATTTATTTTTTGTATCAGTGAGTCTGCTTCTTTATTATATTCACTAATCTGTTTTACTGTTTTAGCTTCTACATACAAGTGACATCATATAGTATTAGCTTTCTCTGTCTGACTTACTTCACAGCATAAGTCCATCCATGTTGCCGCAAATGGCAACATTTCATTGTTTTTTTTATGGCCACTATATATGTTTACATTACATCTTCCTTCTCCATTCATCTGTTGATGGACACTTGGATTGCTTCCATATCTTGACAATTTTAAATAATGCTGCTGGGAACATTGGGGTGCATCTATCTTTTAGAATTAATGTTTCTGTTCCTTTTTTTTTTTTTTTTTTAATATATACCCAGGGGTAGAATTGCTAGGTAATATGATAGTTCTCTTTTTAGTTTTTTGAGAAACTTCCATACTGTTTTCCACAGTGGATGCACCAGTTTACATTTCTACCACCATATCCTTGCCAACATTTGTTATTTGTGTTCTTTTTGATGATAACCATTCTGCCAGGTGTGAGGTCACAGCTCTTTGTGGTTTTGATTTGTATTTCCCTGATAATTAGGGATATTGAGTATTTTTCATGTGACACTTGGCCATTTGCATTTCCTCTATGGAAAGATGTCTATTCAGTTGAACATTATCCATAGAAAGTTGTTTCCAATATCACGATAATGCAGTTTTCATTCTTGTACCATGCTGATTATTGGAATGTTCTTTCTAGGAACCTGATTTTTGCTCCTTCCCTGTATCATCTGATCTTGGTCCTAGGTCTGTCCTTCAGAGACTAAAACTCTTCTCTAGTTCTCATGCCAGAGTTTTAAATATTTGAAGATGGTTATTATCCATTTCTAAAGTGTTCCTTTCCAGGCTAAATATACGTTATTCTTTTAATCATTCCTCATGTAGCAGGAAGTGACCTGGAGACAAGGAACCGCAAGTTTTGTTCTCGATTGTTATATAACAAACTCAATGGTTAGAATCACTTTTTATTATACTAATACTTACTTAAGATATAAAATATACAATGGTGATTATGCTTTTGTTATATCTCATGAATCTGTAGGTTCACTGGACCCACTTGGCTGGTTCTTGTTTGGATCTCTCACGTAGTTACAGTCAAATTGTGAGTAGGGCTGGTTTGACTTGGGCCCGCTGTCCTAAATTCCTTCTTCAGTGTCTGGCTCTGGTATGGGCCAGAAGTTGATTGGCTTGCTCCTGGAATATCTTGAGATTGGCTGAGCTTCTGTTTTTCCACAAGGCTGTTCCCTTTGCTTGGGCTTTCTCCCAGCATGGTAGCCTCTGGTTAGATGGCCATTTTACATAGTGGTTCCGTGATCCAGAATGGAAGAAGCAAAGGCTGCTGAGTTTCTTAAAGTCTGGGCCTAGGAACTGTTAGAGAGTCAGCTACATTCTATTGATCATAGAAGTCACAGAGCCAGCTCAGATGAGAGGGGACATAGGTGTTACCTCTCCATGGGACGAGCATCAGAACAATTTATGGTCATCTGCTCCTCCATTCTCAACTCTCCTTATGCTGATGTCTAATGTCACTTCTTAAAATGTAGCTACAGTGTTCAAAACAGGACATCATAGCCTAGCATGCTATTGGAGAAGCCATGAGATTTTCTTTTTTCATTAAAAAAAAATCAACTTATTTATTTTTGACTGCGCGGGGTCTTTGTTGCTGCTCGGGCGTTTCCTCTAGCTGCGTGAGTTGCGGCTGCTCCAGTCGTGGTGCATGGGGTTCTCACTGTTGCCCCTCTTGTTGCGGAGCGTGGGCTCTAGGGCATGCAGGCTTTCAGTGGTTGTGGCACGTGGGCTCAGTAGTTGCAACTCTTGGGCTCTAGAGCACAGGCTCAATAGCTGTGGTACATGGGTTTAGTTGCTGCATGGCATGTGGGATCTTCCTGGACCAGGGACTGAACCCATGTCTCCTGCATTGGCGGATGGATTCTTTACCACTGAGCCACATGGGAAGTCCATCATCTGTTTTTGTTTTTTTTTTTGATGTGGACCTTTTTTAAAGTCTTTTTAAAATTTTGTTACAATATTGTTTCTGTTTTATGTGTTCATTTTTTGGATGTGAAGGCGTGTGGGATCTTAGCTTCCCGAAGTGAAGTGAAGTGAAGTGAAGTGAAGTGAAGTCGCTCAGTCGTGTCCGACTCTTTGCGACCCGTGGACTGTAGCCCACCAAGCTCCACGGTCCATGGGATTCTCCAGGCAAGAACACTGGAGTGGGTTGCCATTTCCTTCTCCAGGGGATCTTCCCGACCCAGGGATCGAACCGAGGTCTCCCACATTGCAGGCAGATGCTTTAACCTCTGCACCACCAGGGTTCAAACCCCTGCTCACTGCATTGGATGGGGAAGTCTTAACCACCGGACCACCACAGGAGACCCTCTTTTTCATCTTTATCTTTTCTCTTTAATTCAAAACTTCCTAATAGCTTTCCCAACAGCTATCACCCACTGCAAGTTCCTAATAAGCTTGTCATTCTCTGGATCCTTCAAATCTTTATTTCACAAACTGTTATCAGGTCTCATATTTGCATAAATTCCTTTTTGATTCAAAAGGCAGCATTTGGTTGTTGTTAATGAAAATTTCATCTTGTTGGTTTGAGCTGCTTATTACTTCACCTTTAGAATGTCTGAAGAATGTATTCATAGTTCAGATGGAATTTGTGGCCTGGCTTACTCTTGCCAATTCTGCAGCTGCGGATAACTTCCTACCACACAAATCTGGCTGTTGTTCCCGCTACATAAGACTCCTCAGAGCCAAGAGCTTGCCTTCAGAAGAAAGTATGATTTTTATACCTACTGAACTACAAGGATTTTCAAATCAGTCTCCTGACTATACTCTTGTTCTCATTTTTCCTTTTTTTTTTTTTAAGTAAAAGAGGATTTTATCTATTTTTTCAGAGTTCTTTCTTTTAAATGTGCTTATATTTAATTGAAAGATATTTACAATATTGTGTTGGTTCCTGCCATACATCAACATGAATCAGCCATATGTATTCCTATGTCCCCTCCTTCTTGAACTTCCCTCCCCCTTTCACCGCATCCCAACCCTCTAGGTTGTCACAGAGCCCCGGTTTGAGTTCCCTTTAATTCCTATTGGCTATCTATTTTAGATATGGTAGTGTATGTGTTTCCATGTTACTCTCTCCATTTGTCCCACCCTCTCCTTCCTCCCCACTCCCCCACGTCCATGAGTCTGTTTCATCCTCACTTTTCTTTGATGGGCCACAGCATATTTCTGTTGGAGGAGATCATGAGAAAATATGACCACCAGTTGATCCACAAGCTGGACCTGGAAAATTGAAGGCTCCTCAACTGTCCTTCCTGTTCTTGGAATGCATTTTCTGTCCATCATTCCAACATTAAGAACTGTCTCAGGGACATGGCCTTGAGAGAATAAGGTATGTGTGGTATATGTGACCAAACCCAATTAGGGCCTCTATAGAAACTTTTAAGGTTCTGGTGAGCTTGTGTGGAGATCTACTCAGTCTTGCAGCTGCCCAAAACGAGCTTCATAAGTAAGTTCTCTTGATTACTAAATCGGCCACCTGCCAATCTGAAGTGGTCCATCTCTTTCCTCCAGCTCTCCTTGCCTTCCATATATGGGGATCAGTTTCAGATTTCATCCAGGAAGATACTGAGTTTGTGAATCAACAATTTTCTTTTATAGTTTTCTGATTGTTTATTGGTATATTGGAACACAGCTTTTAAAGAAACTGATCTTATGTCTAGCAAGTTTCTGATTTTTAAAACTTGTTCTAATAGTTTTTTGATAGGATAATTTGGGTTTTCTATGTTTACAATGTCATTGCTTAGGAATAATAACAGCGACTTTTCCTCTCCAATGTTACACATTTTATTTCCTACTGAGTTGTCTGCCCTTTGGTTCAGTGTTGAAAAAGATGTAGTGATGGGACAGCCTTGGCTTGTTTCTGACTTGAAAGGAAACACTTCTGAGTGTTTCATCATCAACTATTCTGTTTGCTGTAGGTTGTTGTTTGAAGATACTATTTATCAGATTAAGGTAGTATCTTTCTCTTTTCTTAGTTTGCTACTTTATTTTTAATGTCTGAATGGATATTGAACCTTAGAAGGTCCTTTTTCCACATAAACAGATGGTCATAATCTTCTTTCCTTTAATTGTTTGAATTAATTGCTAACTTGCAATGATAGGGTGTCTATAGTTAAATCCACCTTTCATTCCTTTTAATTGCTGAGTGGCATATCCTTTATATTATCCACTTACTTGTTGATGGACATTTGGGTTGTTTGCAGCGCTTGGCTCTTAAAAATATGTTGTTATGAAGGTTCATACACAAATCTTTGTATGGACATACATTTTCATTTTTCTTGGGTGAACACCTAGGAGTAGAATGGCTGGATTGTATTGTAGGTCAATATTTACTTAAAAACTTGCCAAGTTATTTTCTAACATGGATATACTATTTTACATTTTTATCAGCAGTCCATGGGCATTTCAGTTGCTCTATATCCTTGCCTTTACATCTTGATATGATTATTTTCGAAATGCATTTATTCTAATATATGTGTCATGATAGCTCATTATGATTTTTAATTGGCATTTCCCTGATGAATGATGAGTTTTCCTTTTCATGAGCTTTTCAGCTATTTGTACATATTTTTTATGATGTGTATGTTCAAAGTTTTGTCCTATTACATATATATGTATGTATTTAATGTTTTTTTTTTTTTTT
>SJYX01016801.1:9523-29068 GCA_006410675.1 Oreotragus oreotragus
TTTGTTGTATTTGGTGTCTTCTTTATGGTATCAATTAACTGCAAATGGTTGGAACTCCTGACTCTTTATCTTTGGAGTTCTCTGTTTACCTGTCACAGAGGGCAGGGAAATACCAACATATAAGGTTTGCTCATTGTTTTTCTTAAGGAGGCGGGGCTTCTCATTTTTCCCGGGTGTCACTAGCTACCTACCCACCGCATTAGCTCTAGTTAAAGCCCCACACTCATGGCCGTGGGCTGTGGCTAAACGCTTCAGGTGTCCTCAGCTCAGCATAAGCAAGCAAAGGGGAAATGGCTGGTGGACTCCGCTGCTCTTCATGCAGCCTCCTCGCCCATCGTCCTGCTAATGGCTCCAGGCTGCCCCCTGGGCATCGTGTCCACATCATCTGATATAGAGTCAGATGCCCTGCCCCTTCTGAGCAGGCCTCTCCTGCATGCTTCTCCTTAACAGTCCAATCCTACCCGCTTCTGCCTTTCGAAGTTGACGGTCTGCTAACGGTAAGCACGCTTTCTTGTTTTCCAGCTTGGCTGAAGATTTCCTCTTTTAAATAAAACAAGATAAAATACATCTCCCATACTTTCTGAGGACTGGAAAGGGAGGGAAAGATGGGCACATATTTGTTACCTGCCACACTGATGAAAACTCATCTTACTGACATTTCCATTTCTCCAAACCTAATAAGTTACTTTTAATTCACACTAGCTACTATCATTTTATGTGTAAAACACAGACATTATTATGCTATTCACTTGCTATGACCTAATGTCTCAGCTTGTTAGTGTGTCAGTCATATTCCTCCACGTTCTGCCTAAATCTATCCTTTAGGCCTCATAGACACCTTCCCTGAAACCTATAATCCCAACAACATAATTTCCTCTATAAAACTAACTTGAATTCCTCCCAGAGTAATCTTTCCATTCCCATTGCTCATACAGGAATCTATGTTCCTACTGTAGATCCCTGACTTGCAATCATAGTTTTTCTGTGTGCCTATTTCAGTAAGTTTCCATTAGACTCCCAACCCTCTGACACAACATAAGACTCTGCGATCACATGGACTGTAACTTGCCTGGCTCCTCTGTCCATAGAATTCTCCAGGCAAGCCTACTGGAGTGGGTTGCCATTTCCTTCTTCAGAGGATCTTCCCGACCCAGGGATTAAACCAGGGTCTCCTGTATTGCAGGCAGATTCTTTAACAACTGAGCCACTAGGGATGAACACACACAGTAAACGTTTGCTAAATATTTCTGACTGACATAAAATGCCAACACTGCTATTCAATAAGCCAGTAAGCAGCAGAATGAAGGATAAGGACTGTGGAGCAAGGCTCTCCGGATTTGAATTTTGCTTCTGTCACTTATGAGTGGTGTGGCCGTGCCACGTTGCTTAACCTTTCTGCCTATTGTAACATTCTCCTTTGTAAAATATTGATTAAAAACAGGACTTAACTACAATGTTGTTATGATAATTAGAGTAAGTAAAAGTGTTTAGAGCAGTTAAAGACTCTGCCTGCAGTGTGGGAGACTCTGTTTGATCCCTCAGTTGGGACGATCCCCAGGGGAAGGGAATGGCAACCCACTCCGGTATTCTTGCCTGGAGAATTCCTTGGAGAGAGAAGCCTGACAGTCTACAGTCCATAGGGTCACAAAGAGTCAGACACGACTGAGTGACTAGCACTTTCTTTTCTTTCTGTCATAAGGTAAATAATTAATTGATAATCGCTATTAGTTTTATTAATAAAACCTTAAAATTAAAAGGAGGTTAAGATGAGAGTTTTTAAAGAGATAAAGAAGGGTATATATTAACATATGTCAAAGATGACCCAACCAAATATTCAAGCATCTTTTAATTAGTATGTGAAATTTCTTAAGAATTTTAAGTTTAGAATGTTCAAATAATCAAGTAATAAGACATTTAGATATTATCTATAGACATATTTACAGATAATAATCTATAAACATACCTCAGAAAACAAGGTATTTTTATGTGTATAATATATTTGTTTTAGATAAACAATAATGATAAACTATAGAACAAGTATTGTCTTCATATCTGTTAAAATTTAGACTTTCGTTTGGGATCAGTTTTTTTTTTTTTTTAAGGTAACACATTTATGTTAGATTTGACCATTGTAAAATATCAAATATGCCCTATAAGAGTACAAAATACTGAAATGTTTAAAGTGCAAGCCAAAAAACTCCTCCATTGATCATTTCTCCCCTCATTTCCTGGGAGACTTTCCCTAATCACTCCCAATAGATACATGTTCCCCATGCTCCTTGTATTGTGTGGTGAAAACCCTCCTACCATGCAGTTCCACTCCCATAATGAAGCAGAGAGGAGCACCAGGTAAATAAAAGCAACATAAGTATCAACATGCAATTTAAATTTAACAGGTAAATAAATTTTAAGTTATCACAATATTATAAGTGAGGGATTATGCTGAGAAAGTAAGACTCTTTAAAGAGCACTATTTATTTGCAATTAGAAGTCTTTCAAACTGTACTGAATTTCTGGCATATTCATCACCCACCACAACCTTGCCTTCTCAGCTCCATCAAGTCAAATGCTTGAACAGCTCATTTTAAGTACTAAAAATTCTATTCAGGTAATCCTGTGAGTGGGAGGAAGAAATATGGTTTAAAGAATGACCTTTAAAATCAAAGACATGGGGAAAAATGTACTAAGTAGAATGGTAATAAAATACTGAAAACAAGAAGAGAAAGTTTATATAATTATTCTATTACTGTGTATATTATAAAGAATATTATCGTCTACTGAATAATAGGTCTATCAGACTGACAAAATATGTGTGGACAAAGAAAACAAACTGCTTCCCTAGAAAGCTAATCTATTTCAGTTCTACTTGATACAGAAGAGATATACAAGAATGAAAATCACCTTCCACTTAAGAAATGAATTAAATCTGGAAGAGATTCTATTACTGTGTATATTATAAAGAATATTATCGTCTACTGAATAATAGGTCTATCAGACTGACAAAATATGTGTGGACAAAGAAAACAAACTGCTTCCCTAGAAAGCTAATCTATTTCAGTTCTACTTGATACAGAAGAGATATACAAGAATGAAAATCACCTTCCACTTAAGAAATGAATTAAATCTGGAAGAGATTTGTAAAATTCACTGATTACGGAAGTTTTAAGAATGACAACTTTGTGACTAACTCTAGAATACAGTCTGGAGAAGGAAATGGCAACCCACTCCGTATTCTGGCCTAGAGAATCCTGTGGACAGAGGAGCCTGGTGGGCTGCTGTCTATGGGATTCCACAGAGTCGGACACGACTGAAGCGAATTAGCAGCAACAGCAGCTAGAATACAGTCATAAAATGAGTGACACACGGTGCATAATCACAGGTGGTCACTAACCTAATTAGGGGAAAATTCTAAGTAAAAGGAAAAAAATTCTTGGCTTAATCTATTGGATAACCTTAATCTATAGGTTATCCTTAATCTATAGGATAACCACATTAGTAGTGATATAGATAAGAGGATAAATCTTAACAGAGGAACTAGCATGGCTCCAATCTTAGCAATCCTAAAAGAGCTGTGAAACAAAGGAAATGTTACAACCACTGCCATCATTTATAGGTAACAAGGATAACAGAATTTAATACCNAATCTATAGGATAACCACATTAGTAGTGATATAGATAAGAGGATAAATCTTAACAGAGGAACTAGCATGGCTCCAATCTTAGCAATCCTAAAAGAGCTGTGAAACAAAGGAAATGTTACAACCACTGCCATCATTTATAGGTAACAAGGATAACAGAATTTAATACCAAAGGCCAATGAAACAACCGCTATAATTAAAACAGCAAACACTGAAGTTTCTAGCCATTACTGGTGCTCTTCGGCAGAGTCCTATAATATTAAAAAGTACATGCTAAGCCCTCTTCCTGACTCCTCTGATACTCCAAATATATCTTACCAAACCTTAACCACCAACCATTTTTCCCATTTCCATGCAACTTTGTATTAACTAATGCAGTTACAGTTTCAGATTCCTGGGAGATGAGCAATACCAGGCTAATTCACAACTAGAACAAGTTAATGAAACACCAAAAGGAATCAGAAATAGGAAAGGAAATCAGAGAAGAGATCCAAAAGCTACTTTCTATAAGTCTAAGGATCCTTCTAGGAAAAGTAATTGTAAAACTAAACACATCTACTTATATATTAGTCTCATTGAATGAGCCATTGGAGAATTAACAGTAAATACTCTCATTAGCTCTAGAGACCACATGAATTATTTATATAGAGGAATCATTAAAATCTGGTTTGTGACCTCTGACAAGCTTCACAGCTCCCTTTTAATTAAATAGAAATTAGCTGTAATGTAAATTTATAGAACCTGAAGAGGGTCATAATTAAGTGTAATTTCAGGTGAACCATTTAGACAAGTCAATCCTATCTTCTCCACTAGTCTCCAACAGACCACAGGTCATAGTAATCACTGCCTCCAACTGAGCTTTTGCTACTGCAGTCAATAGTATGTACTGGCTGCAATAAGGTCTCATTTGATACCGGTATTATTTTTATATGTAAAATGATTTGGTTCTCCTGTTCTCCTTTTTTAAAATTGTTGGGCAAATCTTTTTGCTTGCTTTTATATGACTTGCTTTGTATTTCAGCAAAATGCACAAGGACTTGTTTGTAAGTAAAGCCTGAGAACATAAACATTAATATATTAATACAGAGGAAACAAACTCCTTTTCAGTAAATATTTTTCCATCTCTTTTCTGTTTTTCCCAAAAATTACATTATAGGAGACTTAACCTTTGAAGTACAGGCTTTACCTGGCAGACACAATGGATCTGATTCCAGACCACTGCAACAAAGTGAGCTCTGCAATAAAGTGAGTCACACAAGTGTTTTGGTTTCCCAGTCCATATGTTATGTTTACAATATACTTTAGTCTATTAAGTGTGCAATAGCATTATGTCTTAAAAAAATGAATATATCTTAATTAAAATCTAAAAACTACCTTCATGGTGCAGGTTATGTCATGCTGCTGCTGCTGCATTTTAATTACGCATTAATTAGCATTTTAATCCATTGCTAAAAAATGCTTGGCTTTCCCAGGTAGCACTAGTGGGCACTACTGTAAAGAACCTGCCTGCCAGTGCAGGAGACGTGAGACACAGGCCTTATCGCTGGATTGGTAAGTTACCCTGGAGGAGGGCATGGCAACCCACTCCAGTATTCTTGTCTGAAGAATCTGCATGGACAGAGGAGCCTGGAGGGCTACAGTCCATAGCGTCACAAAGAATTGGACACAACAGAACCCACTTAGTTACTATTAGTTAAAAAATGCTAACCGCCGTCTGAGGCTTCAGTTACAGTAGCATTGAAGATCACTGGTCACAGATCATTACGACAAACATAGACAATAATGGAAAAGTACAAAATATTGTGAGATCTGCCAAAATATGACACAAACATGAAATGAGCGAGCACTGTTGGAAAAATAGTGTTGATAGACCTGCTTGTGGCAGGGTTGCTACAAACCTTCAGTTTGTTAAAAACAAACACACAAACAAAAGACCCCCATGGTATTAGTGAAGCCTAATTAAGTGGAACAATAAAACAAAGCAAGCCTGTATACACACATCACTACTGAGGAACTTGAGGGGCATCCTCAATCTCTCCCCCGTGGAAAAAAAAGTGTTGTGCAGTCTACTACACCCTGATGAAATAACTGCTGCTCAAACTTCTCTCCTAAAGAGACTTACAGCTCAATAAAGTAATGGAGCTATATAAATAATGAAGGAATAAAGTAATGAAATAGCTAAGACCCATTCCAGCATCTCTGACAACTGATTCACTGCCATATTCTGCCATAACAAATGCTGAAATGAGGCCCTTATCAGTCCACTTTCTATCTTCACTTTGCCACCATATTCTCATTGATTTCTAGACTATTGATTTCTTCCTGGTTCATCCACTGCTCTTGATAAATATATTCACCAGAAAATAGTCAGAGTGGGCTTTATAAAACATAAGTCAAGTTATACCACTTTCCTGCCTCACATCCTCTGATGCTTTTCTTAAGAGAAAAATCCACAAATTTTAGCATAAGCTATACAGTCCTGCATGATCAAATAGCTGCTTACCTCTCTACCCTCACCTGAAAATGGTCTTGTCACATCAACCTCTTCCAATTTTTCAAAGCCACCAAGCTCTTCTCTACTTCAAGCATGAAAACAGATACTATTCCCTTTGAATATTTTGGCTCAGAAATTCTTCTCCCTCTTCTTATGTTCTTTACAAATAGTTCAGAAAAAGCAATGTAAATCAACTCTAGTAGATTCTACAGAGTGGCTCTTTCAGCTCTTCATTCTATCCCCCTTCTAGGTGAAAGGGCTTCCCTGGTAGCTTGGACAGTAAAGCGTCTGCCTACAATGCGGGAGACCCGGGTTCGATCCCTGGGTCGGGAAGATCCCCTGGAGAAAGAAATGGCAACCCACGCCAGTATTCATGCCTGGAAAATCTCATGGACCGAGGAGCCTGGTGGGCTACAGTCCATGGGGTTGCAAAGAGTCAGACATGACTGAGCAACTTCCCTTCTTTAGGTGAAAGTCAGAAATCTAAAAACTACCTTCATGGTGCAGGTTATGTCATGCTGCTGCTGCTGCTAAGTCACTTCAGTCGTGTCCGACTCTGTGTGACCCCATAGACGGCAGCCCACCAGGCTCCCCCATCCCTGGGATTCTCCAGGCAAGAACACTGGAGTGGGTTGCCATTTCCTTCTCCAATGCATGAAAGAGAAAAGTGAAAGTGAAGTCGCTCAGTCTGTCCGACTGTTAGCGACCCCATGGACTGCAGCCCACCAGGCTACTCCGTCCATTGGATTTTCCAGGCAAGAGTACTGGGGTGGGGTGCCACTGCCTTCCCCGTATGTCATGCTAGTGAGATCTAGAAGGCAAAACTGAGCAGAGCCCATCTTCTGCTGAAAATGTCACTGGCAGACAAAGCCAGTGGTGGGAGAAATGCATGTTTGGAGGCTTTTGTGGTGGCCAGACTATCTGAGTGACCAGATTCCCAGAAATGAGAGTCAGTGGTGGCGGTGGCAGTGGAGGCAGTACCAGAAGCCACTTCTGCTTCTAGATGCAGGGATTCCCTTAAACTCAACAGCTCCAGTGGCAGCTCCTGATACCAGGTTATGCAGCCCTTCTAATGTTTGTAAAGGTCTACTTTTTCCCTGTATCAAATCCCTTTTTAAAGAATCCCTTCGCTGGTTTGTTTCCTGCTCTGAACTTTCAATGACACTTTGACGTTCCATCTCTCTTTCTCATCTCTACACAAAAGGACAATCTCTGCTACTTAGTAAGCAGGGCTTCCCAGGCAGTTGTAAAGAATCACCTGGCAATTCAGGAGATGCAGGTTCGATCCCTGGGTCAGGAAGATCCCCTGGAGAAAGAAATGGCAGCCCACTCCAGTCTTCTTGCCTGAGAAATCCCATGGACAGAGGGGTCTGGCGGGATACAGCCAACAGGGTTGCAAAAGTCTGACATGACTTAGCGACTAAACAACTTAGTAAGAACATTCTTGCCACCTGGCTTTCACCACCACTCCCTTGAAATTACTCTCTCAAAAGTCACCTGAAATAATCAGTCTTCTTGCTGAAATCTCTTATATAGCAGCAAAAGGAGAAAAGTGCCATCAAAAGTAGCATCTAGTATGGGTACACTTCAGTTTATAAAGTAGGACAGAGAGTTTATTAAAGGCTTAGGTTCAGCAATGCTAGGTTGAATTAAATGAGATAATGCCCATAAAATGTCTAATACTGTCTGACCAAATTGTAGGCACACAGAAGTAGATAAACTCATCTTCATATTTTTAAAAATAAACTCTTAAAGTTATAACTAACTATGAGGAACACACATAGTCTTTTCATTTTAAAAAGCAGGTAGTATTTTACACGAATCTCACAACCCCCTACTGTATTGACAATGTAAATAGTTTTTACCTTTTGTAGATAGGGATAATTTGGTTTAATGGACCATCTTAGACTTCCCATCCAGAACTAAAGAAAGAGTGTATTCAAAGATCCAACCACTTTGGGAAAACTCTTATCAAAATTTTAATTTCCTAACTGCCCCAGCTCCACTATAATTTAAAGTCACTATGAGCAGCTAAGATTCCATACTGAGGTTAGCACTTAAAAATCATCTAAATGCTTTCCACAGTTACCAAGAGCAGCACAGTCTAATAGATATAATAACATAAGCCACATTAAAAAGTAAAACAAGATAAGTTAATTTTAACAATAAAGAAAGCTGAGTGCTGAAAAGTTGATGTTTTTGAACTGTAGTGTTGGAGAAGACTCTTGAGAGTCCCTTGGACTGCAAGGAGATCAAACCAGTCAATCCTAAAGGAAATCAGTCCTGAATATTCACTGGAAGGACTGATGCTGAAGCTGAAAATCCAATACTTTGGGCACCTGATGCGAAGAAATGACTCATTGGAAAAGACCCTGATGCTGGGAAAGATTGAAGGCGGGAAGAGAAGGGGACAACAGAGGATGAGATGGTTGGATGGCATCACTGACTCAATGGACGAGTCTGAGTAAACTCTGGGAATTGGTGATAGACAGGGAGGCCTGGTGTGCTGCAGTCCATGGGGCTGAAAAGAGATGGACACAAACGAGCGACTGAACCGACTGAATACATTTAACCCTATATATCTAAAATATAATTCCAGTGAATAATATAAAAATTATTAGTGAGCTATTTTGTGTTATTATTTCACACTAAATATTCAAAGTCCTGGGTGTACCTCATACGTACAACACATCTCAATTTGAACCAGTCATCCTTTAAGTGCTTGAGTGCTACAAGGGCATAGTGGCCACCGTGTGGATGACATAGACCTAGAGGCTGGGAGCTCTCTTCTTTGACCCAGTGTACTTCTTGGCAACATTCTACTTAAAAGCTGAGCCAAAACTGCTAATATCTATAGTATCAATGCTTCTTACCTATAGGAGACTTTACACTGGACCAAAACCTCTACGGCAATCTAGCCATGCTTCTCATACTTCCATCCTAGGCTATAATCTTATCTCATCTTATCTATTTATCTATCTATCCTCTGTTGCCCACTTTTCTTCTACAACTGACATTAGGAATGTACACCATTATCCTCATGCCCCTATACTTAGCTACATTTTTTCTCTCAGCAGACAACTTTGTTTCCTGTTTCACAGAGAAAATTGAGACTATCCAGAATCATCTCCTTAAATTTTCTCTACCTAGTTACTTATATTTGTATACTCTCCTCTTATTTACTATAAAAGGAAGAAGTATGTCTTTTCCTTTTAATAATTAACCCTTCCATCTCTTGGCCACTCTAAGTTAGGAAATTTGTTTCATTATAATTCTATTTCTCTTCTATTTAATATTTTCAACATTTCTTTTTCCTGCATCCTACACAAAAGCTCAAGTCTCTCCCATCACACACACATACAAATAAACAACTTTAATTACTCTCTCATCTCTTCCCTTCCCTTTTAAGAAGTCTTAATAATCTCCGGAAGAAAAGCTATGACCAAATCAGACAGCATATTAAAAAGCAGAGACATTACTTTGCCAACAAAAGTCCGTCTAGTCAAAGCTATGATTTTTCCAGTAGTCATGTATGGATGTGTGAGCTGGATTATAAAGAAAGCTGAGTGCCAAAGAATTGATGCTTTAGAACTGTGGTGGTGGAGAAGACTCTTGAGAGTCCCTTGGACTGCAAGGAGATCAAACCAGTCCACCCTAAAGGAAATCAGTCCTGAATATCCATTGGAAGGAATGATGCTGAAGCTGAAACTCCAATACTTTGGGTACCTGATGCGAAGAGCTGACTCATTGGAAAAGACCCTGATGCTGGGAAAGATTGAGGGCAAGAGGAGAAGAGGACGACAGAGGATGAGATGTTTGGATGGCATCACTGACTCAATGCACATGAGTTTGGGCAAGCTCCAGAAGTTGGTGATGGACAGGGAAGCCTGGCATGCTGCAGTCCATGGGGTTGCAAAGAGTCGGAGACGACTGAGCAACTAAACTGAACCGAATAATCTCCTTTCCCTTCATACTCTTTGCTTTGGCAAAGGACACCAGTTATTTTCTAACTGGTCACAGAATCTCTCCACTGGTGACTTCTCTCCAGTCCCTTATTCCTGAAGCTCTCCCTTTACTTAGTCCACGTGGCACCCAGTCCAGGCTCTCCTTGTGACTCCTCAGCCCCCTTTGTTTACACGCTCCTCCTGCCCAGAGTTCCCGCTTTGTTCTCCTATCTTTTGGCTCTCCCTGGGCAATCTCATTCATTACTAATCATGTCTCTTCAGAGGACTCTGTAATCCCCAAATTTAGCCCAGTCTGGCAGTAGTTAACTTCTGTTCCTTATGCCTGTAGTCCCTGGTGGCTCAGACGGTAAAGCATCTGCCTGCAATGCGGGAGATCCAGGTTCAATTCCTGGGTCGGGAAGATCCCCTGGAGAAGGAAATGGCAATCCACTCCGCTACTCTTGCCTGGAAAATCCCATGGATGGGGGAGCCTGGAGGGCTGCAGTCCATGGGGTCACTGAGGGTCAGACATGACTGAGCGACTTCACTTCCACTTTTCACTTTCATGCATTGGAGAAGGAAATGGCAACCCACTCCAGTGTAATTGCCTGGAGAATCCCAGGGACGGGGGAGCCTGGTGGGCTGCTGTCTATGGGGTCACACAGAGTCAGACACAACTGAAGCGACTTAGCAGCAGCAGCAGCAGCAATCTCAGTATCTCCTCCTATCCCAAATCCTCCTCCTCCTAAATTCCCTCTCTTCATGAACAGCACTACCACTCAACCAAGGTATCTAGAACAAAACTTGGGAGTCATCCTCAGACTCTTCTCTCTGTTCCTCTTGGATCCCATATCCAATTCATGTTAATGACAAAGATTTATTTGTTTAACAAAGCATCCTTTCCTTCACATTCACAGTTTACCCCAATTGCCATAGTTCACCCTCTCATCTTGTTTAGAACACTGGGTCTCCTAATAAGCCAGCATGCCTCTACCATCAAAAATGTATTCCATTTATTTGTTCACACATCTGTTTTACTTTTGTAATCTGTAAACTGTAAGGACAAGGACTATGACCTTTCCATATCCAACACACAGGAAATGTTCATAAAACAATCATTGAGTAACAGTCATTATGATTTAATGTAAGAGAACAAATAAATGAAATTACTAACACTACCAAATTTATACAGTTCATTAACCTGGTTAATGACAGACAGTGAAACTACGCCTCTCAGTTCAGTTCAGTTCAGTTGCTCAGTTGTGTCCGACTCTTTGTGACCCCATGAATTGCAGCATGCCAGGCCTCCCTGTCCGTCACCATCTCTCGGAGTTCACTCAGAGTCACGTCCATCGAGTCCGTGATGCTGTCCAGCCATCTCATCCTCGGTCGTCCCCTTCTCCTCCTGCCCCCAATCCCTCCCAGCATCAGAGTCTTCTCCAATGAGTCAACTCTTCGCATGAGGTGGCCAAAGTACTGGAGTTTCAGCTTTAGCATCATTCCCAAA
Organism: Oreotragus oreotragus; assembly: GCA_006410675.1. Lineage (NCBI taxonomy): Eukaryota > Metazoa > Chordata > Mammalia > Artiodactyla > Bovidae > Oreotragus > Oreotragus oreotragus. The sequence continues at coordinate 21,107 of SJYX01016801.1, forward strand.
GAAATCCCAGGGTTGATCTCCTTCAGAATGGACTGGTTGGATCTCCTTGCAGTCCAAGGGACTCTCAAGAGTCTTCTCCAACAACACAGTTCAAAAGCATCAATTCTTCAGTGCTCAGCTTTCCTTAGAGTGCTGACTCTAAAATCTGTCTCTTATACACATCTTTGGAGGGTCAGTGGTCCTATCTAGTTTTAACTCACTCAGCTCCAATTAGATATGGCTGACTCCAAGTTCCTGGAAAACAACGTAGGCAAACATATTATTTAGGCTACCTGCCACTTGGAGGACCTGCAAGTCTTGTAGCCACAATTAAAATGACCTTGGTTAGTGAAGGCCAGTGAAATGGATTTGACTAATGGTTACCCACAGGTTCAAAGTCATTCATGAGTAAGTGGAACCATGTCACATATGGGTGCACCATTTTTCAGTTTACAAAGTGCTTTCACATCCACTTTTCAAGCTGACTGACTGTCACCTCTGGAAGTTGGTCCAACAGGATCCATTCTCATATTCCAGGAGTGGAAACTGGGACGCAGAGAGTGTAAGTCCAAAGGCTGGAATAGAAGGTGTGTCCTCTCTTCCTAGGTCAGCAGAGGGCAGTTAAAACTGAGCTTTGTCTTTCATGGGCAATGTGTTTGCTTTTCTTTACCTTTGACGTGCACCCAGCTAAGAATCCACTTTGGTTTTCTCCTCTTTTAATATTACATGCAAATTTTGTTATTTTACATTTTAAAATCTCCTCTTATTATTTCTACATCAAAAAAAAGCAGACAGTAATTGTGTTGTTCACTTATTTTTAGACAATTTCATGTAAGTGTTTTGAATCATCTCTAAAAGCTTATTTCCACAGCACATAACAAAATTAATTAAATTGCTTTTTGAAGCAAAGCTGCTTTGTTTCCCACTGAAACGATGACTCATGAGGTCTGACTGAGGCTCATTTATATTCCTCCCCCAGTAAGTAATTTAAATGTGAGTTATATAGAAAGGAAAAGAAAGAAAGAACAAGGAAAACAAACACNTATTGCTGAAGCCTGAGGTTACTAATATTCCAGCCCACTTTTAAATTACCCTCTTCAGAAATGCCTATTTTAAGGAACACTGAAGTAAATCCTTTTGAAATCCAAGTAATCATCACTTAATTTATCTATTTTGTGAACTGACAGTTTTGTATATCAGATTTTCTCAAACTAGGGCACACGTGTCTGAGAATGGAATCCAAAAACTCTAAGTACTGATCCCCAAAGCTCTGAAAATGACTTGCTCTGTGACCCTGATTGAAGAGAATATCCCTGTTTTATCACAGATATGAAACATCTTGCAGTGGATCCAAAATGAGATGGGAGCAAACCACCAAAGGAGCATTACATTTATAATTGCAATATCATAAGTTACTTTTCCAGTGGGGATATAAAGACATGCCTAATTCCCTGAAGAAATATTGAATCTTAGGGTGAATATACATAGTGTAGAAAAGACCAATTCACTCTAAACATTAGAGTTCATATTACAGTAGATGATCTTTCATCTTATTTGTTTAAATTCTCTTACCTGTTTTTAAAATATATACTCCTCTATTGCTCTATAATGCAATAAGTTCATGTACACCCATGGCGGATTCATGTCAATGTATGCCAAATCCAATACAGTACTGTAAAGTAAAATAAAGTAAAAAATGTGTAGAAAAGACCAATTCACTCTAAACATTAGAGTTCATATTACAGTAGATGATCTTTCATCTTATTTGTTTAAATTCTCTTACCTATTTTTAAAATATATACTCCTCTATTGCTCTATAATGCAATAAGTTCATGTACACCCATGGCGGATTCATGTCAATGTATGCCAAATCCAATACAGTACTGTAAAGTAAAATAAAGTAAAAAAAAATTGAAAAAAAAATAAAAAAATAAAAAAAAATAAATAAGATATGATCTTGAGGCTAGATTCACATTTAAAAAAAAAAAAAACTCTGTTTACCACAGTTGCAAAATCAACATTATTATTTTTTGGTTATATTTTTAAAAACCACTCATTTGTATACAGAATATACTGAATTATTGTATGAATGGGAATATTTCCTAAATAAGAATACCCTTTTACCTAGATAACTCAGATTTAAATTCTTGCCCTCTAAGGTATCTTGTTTTCCTTCCCCAAGGTTTTTATTATAAAAAAGTATTTTTTTTCTCATCTTTAGTCTTTATCTGTAATAGCTTTTTTAAAAATAAAATTTTTTCTTTAGGCATTATATTCTAAAAGGTAGTTTTATCTTCCCCCCAAATTCATTGTCTCTTCCTAGGATTACTGTAAACATTACCTTGAAATACATAATTTACTTCTCTATTTTTTTAATTTCCTCATTCTCTTCTCTTTTCTCTGCCAAAGCAATGTTCAGAATGTATTATAGAAATTTTATTTTTTCTTATACTTCAGGAATAAACCAATCTTTTTTTTTAACTTTGAACTTTAGTCTATGTAGTTAAGTATTTTAGAAAACCACAGAAAAAAATAATTTCTATCATTGTATAGTAATTGGAATAAATGTTATTAATCTTCAACCTTGATCTTCTGCTGGCATCTCAAACACATGTCCCAAAACAATTATCTTCCACTATTTCTCCAACCCCTACATCCTGCCTGATGCCAATGCACTTTCTCTTTGGTTTCTAGTGGCATCACTATTTTCCCAAATTTTCATGCTAGATAATTCAGATCTATTTCTAACAATTTCACGTTATCCACAAGCATTGGTCACTACATAATTTGTTAATCTCATTTGTTAATCTGTCCCTTTATTTATTCAACAATGATTTATACCTGTAATATGTGAAGTACTGGTGCTAAAGTATGGAAATAAAGACATCAAGGCTGTATATTGTCACCCTGCTTATTTAACTTCTATGCAGAGTACATCATGAGAAATGCTGGGCTGGATGAAGCACAAGCTGGAATCAAGATTGCCAGGAGAAATGTCAATAACCTCAGATACACAGATGACACTATTCTTATGGCAGAAAGCTAAGAACTAAAGAGCCTCTGGATGAAAGTGAAATAGGAGAGTGAAAAAGTTGGCTTAAAACTCAACATTCAGAAAACTAAGATCATGGCATCTAGTCCCATCACTTCATGGCAAATAGATGGGGAAACAAGGGAAACAGTGAGAGACTTTATTTTGGGGGGCTCCAAAATCACTGCAGATGGTGACTGCAGACATGAAAATAAAAGACCCTTGCTCCTGGGAAAAAAAGTTATGACCAACCAAGAGAGCATATTAAAGAGCAGAGACATTACTTTGCAAGCAAAGGTCCATCTAGTCAAAGCTATAGTTTTTCCAGTAGTCATGTATGGATGTGAGAGTCGGACTATAAAGAAAGCTAAGTGCTGAAGAATTGATGCTTTTGAGCTGTGGTGTTGGAGAAAACCCTTGAGAGTCCCTTGGATTGCAAGGAGATCCAACCACTCAATCCTAAAGGAAATCAGTCCTGAATATTCATTGGAAGGATTGATGCTAAAGCTGAAAATCCAATACTTTGGCCACTTGATGCGAAGAGCTCATTTGAAAAGACCCTGATGCTGGGAAAGATTGAAGACAGGAGGAGAAGGAACGACAGAGGATAAGATGGTTGGATGGCATCACTGACTCAATGGACATGAGTTTGAGTAAACTCCGGGAGTTGGCAATGAACAGGGAAGCCTGGCATGCTGCAGTCCACGGGGTTGCAAAGGGTCGGACTTGCCTTAGTGAATAAACTGAACTGAAGACCTTTTTATTCTAAGACACAGTTTTAAAAGAAGTCAGGCAGGTAATAAAACAAGTAGTGATGTGCTAAGAATTGTTTAACAGCCAGCTCTCAAAAAACACACAACAACAACAAACTGATCTGTTTTGTTAGTGCATTTCCATGTTGTAAATATTCCCACCAGGAGAGAACAGGGAGTTGGGAAGTGATGCTAACAACTGGATCTTTGCAAGCTGGTGCAAATGACTCAAACACACCACTATAAAAGCCCTCATAGTATGACAGATTTTCCCCTGACTCAGACACCTTTGATAGCCCCCACTCCATCCAAAGTAAGTTCTAAGGAATGGTAATTCATGTTGTTTCCACTCTGCCCTGAGGTAGTCTTTTAGTTTCATCACTTCATATACATCTACATGATGTATGTTTAGAAAATATTTAGAAGTGAACCAGGTAACGAAAGAGACACAGGATATAAAAGAGGATATACATATTTGCCATAACAGTAAAGAGTTCATTTGAATATTCTCTAGCAATTTCCTTTAAGTGTTCAAAAATCATACACCATGATTTATAAAATAAATTTTAAAAATATTTTACAAAATGGGCTTCTCTTGTGGCTCAGCTGGTAAAGACTCTGCCTGCAATGAGGGAGACCTGGGTTTGATCCCTGGATTTGGATGATCCCCTGGAGAAGGGAAAGGCTACCCACTCCAGTATTCTGGCTTGGAGAATTTCATGGACTGTATAGTCTGTGGGATCGCAAAGATTCAGACATGACTGAGCGACTTTCACTTTTACTTCACTTTTCACAAAATAAACATATTCCTAAAAATGTGTAAAAAATAAAAATGCACCAACAAACTGAATTTCCAAAGGTGTGAAGATGAAGTCTGGGCAATATAGATCAGAAGCCAACCAGAATTTACACTGGAGCATCTCAATAAAATTAGAATATTTCTACTGCATGAGAAAAGAGTTGTGACCAGGTCCACTATTGCTTTTAGGCAACAGTTTAAACACCAACACTTTGCACCAGGTGCAAAGTGAAACTGGGAGGACTTGTACAAATAACAAAATGGCACCACAGACTGGACCCCAGGGTCCAGACATCATTTTGCATCTTTTTTTAAAGAAGTTTCCGAGAACCCACAGGATGGGGATCTGAATACTATACTGCTCTGTGGGTTTGGATATGTGTAATATATTTCTTACCTATTTCAAAGTTTTTATCGATGCCACATCCTATTTGGTGAGTGAATTCATTCAAATACCTAAAGGAGCATTTTGTAACAAGTTCTCTTTGAAGAGTATATTAGAATAAAACAAGATTCAAGGACAAATGTTCTATGGGTACTTTACTGAGAGTTTTTGTTTTGTTTGAATGTGTATGTTTTTATCTCAGGCAAGGATAAGTATTTGATCACACCTGTTTTTTAAAAAAATATTTCAGACTAACACTATATAGTCATGCTTCATACTATAGGGCTTTGGTAACTTGATTCTTCCAATAATTCCCATGCAACACACAACTGGAAATGAATCCAGGCCCTGCCTGTGGATGCGGCCCGGGCCTGCCTCATTACGGCTTTCTCTCCATTCAAGTGAATGTCCATGTTATTCTCCTTAATCTCTGCAAGTAGTGCACCTGGCTTGGCTAAGAGGAAAAGCACACCCCTCTGTACTTGCCCGGGGACACAGAATACCACATTCCAGAGATTTTCCAGGGACTTTAACCTTAATCTTTGTGGCACTCAATATTACCAAATATTGATTTAATAAAGAAAATGTATAGAGATTGCTTCAAGGAAATAGAAACAACATACCCTTCCTTTAAAGCTCTGTCCCTGCACTGCACTACCTCTTGGTGAAGTCTAGGACTAGAAATCATTCTGATTTCTCATACAGTTGTTGCCCACTGGGTGATACCACCAGCTTCTTATAACGAATAGCCTAGGAAACCTGCTGTCATTGAACAGTGAGTGCTAGATCACATAGGGCCTTCTTCAGGGATCCATGAAAGAATTTCCTCTTGGGTATCAGGAAAAGTTAGGATTTTGAGAAAACAAGTTTATTTATCCCATGGACACTGCCAGTCATATACCTTGATAGCGTGGAAGTCTAAAAATTAACGCACACATTGTGGCCTTTGTGTAAAAGTACAGGATTTCATGGCATGCCTTTTACCATGCATGAGAAAATGGCATGTTTTCTCATTTCCTCATTCACTTTAATTTGTCTTACCATCCTGCCTAGTGTTTCTAATCTACCTTAAATAATAACTGGAAAAAAGGAAATTTAAATAAATAAATAAATGTATTAATGGCAATGTTGTAAGCTTTTTAAAAGATATATAAAGTTAGCCTATAATAAAATATCTGCTTATATACAATTGTAACCATTATATTGATATGTAAGTGCAGACATTCTTGTTGCAGGTACTCAAACAATGAATATTTTAAAATCACAAAACTTCTATTCATGTGCTAAATATCTTACTTTCTGAAAGATTTATTTACTTTTATAAAACTAAACTCATAAAGTACTTGCATGATCATCGGCTCTATTTATTTAACAAGCTATGTCAAAAGGAGTCCCATATTTACATGAATGCTGTGATACATCAGCTCATGCAGTTCAGCTTTTTTCAAAATATATTTACAATATTTGATTCTGCTTTTAAAATATGATAACAAGTTGGTTGTGAAAGGCAACAAATAGTATATATATAGTCTCAATGTTTCAAATGTGACAAGACTGTAACAAAACTAGACAGTGAATTCTGGTAAGCCAAGTTGATGAATCTTGCTCACTGTAATGACTGTAATGCCTACTGTTTACTATCTCCTCGGGTTAATTAGTATTCTGAATAGTACATAACTCTCATATATATTGATGCACTTTATGAACCAAAAAAAGTCCTGCTATTTAAACAAAATACAAAGGAAACCATGTAATCATTTAAGTCATAGTCTATTATGCTACCACTGTTGCTTTAGAAAGGACAAAACAAATTATAAATGGATACCTTTTGTCCTCTGACCCAGTAATTTCACCTGTAGGAATTTATTCAAAGTTAATAATAAAAATAATAAAATAATAATATTAGAAAATAATAAAAACCAGTGAAAGTATTTATTTATAAATCTGCAGTGTCCTTGACATAAAAGTGAATCAACCGTAGAAAAATTGTTAACCCTAATACATATGCTGGAATACTATGCAATTCTTAATAATCAGGTTAAGGAAGTAACTTAATGACATTAGAAGAGATCACAACATATTTTTAATTAAATAAGGAAGCTACAAAATTGTAAATACTGCATGACCTTAATTTTACTTTTATAATGATATGCTGAGAAAAGAAGAGAAGCAAAAGATAAAGAAGAAAAGGAAAGATATACCCATTTGAATGCAGAGTTCCAAAGAATAGCAAGGAAACATAAGAAAGCCTTCCTCAGTGATCAATGCAAAGAAATAGAGGAAAACAATAGAATAGGAAAGACTAGAGATTTCTTCAAGAACATTAGAGATACCAAGGGAACATTTCATGCAAAGATGGGCTCAATAACGGACAGAAATGGTATGAACTTAAGCAGATGATATTAAGAAGAGGTGGCAAGAAAACACAGAAGAACTACACAAGAAAGATCTTCATGACCCAGATAACCATAATGGTGTGATCACTCACCTAGAGCCAGACATCCTGGAGTGTGAAGTCCAGTGAGCCTTAGAAACATCACTCTGAACAAAGCTAGCAGAGGTGATGGAATTCCAGTTGAGCTATTTCAGTTCCTGAAAGATGATGCTGTGAAAGTGTTGCACTCAATATGCCAGCAAACTTGGAAAACTCAGCAGTGGCCACAGGACTGGAAAAGGGCAGTTTAATCCCAATCCCAAAGAAAGACAATGTCAAAGAATGTTCAAACTGCTGCACAATTGTACTCATGTCACATGCTAGCAAAGTAATGCTCAAAAATTTCCAAGCCTGGCTTCAACAGTTCGTGAACCGTGAACTTCCAGATGTTCAAGCTGGATTTAGAAAAGTCAGAGGAACCAGAGATCAAACTGCCAATGTATGTTGGATCAAAGAAAAAGAGAAAGAGTTCCAGAAAAACATCTACTTCTGCTTTATTGACTATGCCAAAGTCTTTGGCTGTGTGGATCACAACAAACTGTGGAAATTTCTTAAAGAGATGGGAATACCAGACCACCTGAC
>SJYX01016801.1:29388-64328 GCA_006410675.1 Oreotragus oreotragus
CAGAAAGTGAAGAAGAACTAAAGAGCCTTTTCATGAAAGTGAAAGAGGAGCGTGAGAAAGTTGGCTTAAAACTCAACATTCAGAAAACTAAGATCATGGCATCTAGTCCCATCACTTCATGGCAAATAGAGGGGAAACAAAGGAAACAGTGTCAGACTTTATTTTCTTGGGCTCCAAAATCACTGCAGATGGTGACTGCAGACATGAAACTAAAAGAAGCTTACTCCTTGGAAGAAAAGCTATGACCAACCTAGACAGCATATTAAAGAGCAGAGACATTACCTTGCTGACAAAGTCTATCTAGTCAAAGCTATGGTTTTTCCAGTAGTCATGTATGGATGTGAGAGTTGCACTATAAAGAAAGTTGAGTGCCAAAGAATTGATGCTTTTGAACTGTGGTGTTGGAAAAGACCCTTGAGAGTCCCTTGGACTGCAAGGAGATCCAACCAGTCAATCCTGAAGGAAATCAGTCCTGAATATTCACTGGAAGAACTGATGCTAAAGCTGAAACTCCAATACCTTCGGCACCTGATGCGAAGAACTGACTCATTGGAAAGACCCTGATGCTGGAAAAGACTGAAGGCAAGAGGAGAAGGGGAAAACAGAGAATGAGATGGTTGGATGGCATCACTGACTTGATGGACATGAGCTTGAGCAAGCTCCAGGAGTTGGTGATGGAGAGGGAAGCCTGGGGTGCTGCAGCCCACGGGGTTGCAAAGAGTCAGACATGAATGTGCAACTGAACTGAACTGAATCTACATAAATATGGTTTGAGATCAAAAAGCATTTATTTCTGAAAAGTAGAAAAACTGTCAGGGAACATTTAACAGGAAGATTCCTATGTGCTCTTTCTTATACAGCCTCTGTTCCTTATCCGTTCCTGGTAACAGGAATGAGTGGAAAGGCACGCCGCTCCCAGGACTGAGGTCACAGGATGAAACACATGCATCAGTCTCCTTCGGGAAACATTCTCCTTACAACAATACTGCTTAGTCTCAATCCTCCTTCTTGAGATATGGGTTGTCCCCTGGCCTTATGACCATTGTTAATCCCTTGTTCCCTTGACAACGGTCGCTGTACCTTTGGTTTTCTGATCTTTATCATTGTTGAAAGAAATTCCTTGTACAACAGCCTATATATACTCACAGAAAGATCATTAAAGCACCCGTGCTCCCCTAGAGGCTTGGGCACCTGTGTCTGTCTGTCCCTCTCCCCCGACCCCCTCCCTCCCTCCGGCTAATTCTCTAAAGTAGGGAAAGCCGCCAAGCTCATTCTCCTGCCCGGGCTTTCAAGACCTCCTCGAGAGGGCGCCCTGTGCCTTCGTGAATGGTGCAAGCCCTGTTCTAGGGTTTTATTGGTTCTCTGCATAAACCAGGGAATATTAGCTTCATTCTCTCTTACACTTTCTTATCGTCGACTCCGGACCACCAGTTTCCGGTTTGTTAAAGGACCGCAACAGCAAGTTTTAAATTTTTGTAAGTTGGCTCGTAGTTCTTTCATATAATTTTCCTTACTTTGATTCCTTTGGGCGGTAGGGGTAACAAGCATGAACTACTTTAGAAATCCAGGAAAAAATGATAAAAATTACATCAAAAAGTGATTCATTTCACTAGTTGCATAACAGAAATGTCTTCAGTTTTAGTGTGCCTGATTTCACTTTTGAGGATTTATACTGAAATAGATTTGGGATGTTGGGATAGAGGCAATACAAAAAATTGTAGGCCAGGAAAATTATAGGTCATTCACACCAAATAACATCTGGCACTGACATTTCACAGGAAGGATGCAAGTTAACTATTTCTACTGAAATAACCAGAATAATGAGTCCTATTTGGATACTTTAATACTGGCAATCAAAGTTTGAAGTGCACATAATCTGCTAGATTACTGTATTCTCTATTTGGGGAAACAAGGGAAATCAACAATGGACTCTGTGGTAATGAACATGAGTTTCTCTGTTGCAATTACAGCCTCAGGACCCAGTCACTGCTTGCTGACAATTCCTTTTTTTTTTTTTAATACTTATTTCTTTTTTTTTTTTTTACTTTACAATACTGTATTGGTTTTACCATATATTGACATGAATCAGCCACGGGTGTACATGAGTTTGCAATCCTGAACCCCCCTCCTACCTCCCACCCCATATCATCTCTCTGGATCACCAGCCCCAAGCATCCTGTATCCTGTACACCAGCCCCAAGCATCCTGTATCCTGTATCGAACATAGACTGGTGATTCGTTTCTTACATTGATAGTATACATATTTCAACACCATTCTCCCAAATCATCCCACCCTCTCCCTCTCCCACAGAGTCCATGCTGATAATTCTTAATGGTCCACTTTTGAATTCCATCAGAAAAGGGAAGAAACATTTTTTATAAATTTAGAATAAGTTTATGCATAATTCTTGACCCTGAAATGTGATACACACAGGATTTGAGTCTATCAGGAAAACTGTATCTGCTCCTCAAAGCTAGAGGTCCCAAGTAAGAGCAAAAGTTAGAAAAAGACTGGATAACTCAGATGATTGGACATGTGTTTTGACAGCCCTTGCTCTTAAGCAAGCCTAAGTCAAGTGAAGCCAGAAGGAGAAAGTAAATACATATAATCTCAACCAGTGTGATATTTATTTATTAAAATGAGCAAGCTAAAGTCCATTCCTATTGATCAGAGAAATTTAAAAAAAAAAAAAAAAAAACTCCTGTAAAATGCCTGTTATCATTCATTGTGTAGACAATGAGTAACACAGGAGTTCAAAGGAAAGCAAATGTAACTCAAGGTTGGGGCACTTTGTAGTGTCTTAAAGGCAAAACAGTACCTAGAAAAGAAGGGAAAAGTGAATATGGTATATGCAACCCAACCTGGATAAATTTCCTCTCTAGTAGTTTTGTAATTGTGACATAAATAGAGCTCTGACTGAGGACTGAGTAGGATCAGGAGAGAAATGGTTAGCAGGCCCTGGGTCTTATCCCAAATGTCTGTAAGATATTTACCTCATTGGACATTTGGCCTACATCAAAAGGTCCTGGAAATTTGGTTCTACTCAGAATGCATATTTGGTTCATGCCAAATGGTTTTGCACAGGAAAAATAGCAAGGACCTTTTGGCATGGATCAGATGCCTTATGGATATTTTGGACAGGACCAAATGTCCTGCAAAGACAGAAACTATTAAGTCTGAACAACTTATAGCAACTAGAAAACAGCATAGCAACTGGGTAGCAAAGCTTCAGAAGATAATAGAGTGAGGAATCCTGAGAGATCACATTGATTTATTCTGAAATGTATAACTAACCTTCTCTGAGTGAGAACAAGTTTGTTTTTTTTTTTTTCCTTTTTAGTCCATTTACATTTTACTTTTTACATTAAATGTCTTATATTTGAGTTTTATTTAAATTGTAGGGGAAGGTCTTTCTAAAAAGATTCTAATGCCCTACTGAAAAGATTCTATTGCAAACTACAGAATCCTTTTATGATACACATAGTGAATTCCTAAATTTACTGTGAGCTAATATTTTCATTATATTTTAATTTCTTTCAAGAAGATTCTGGCTATACTTACTATGCAGGAGCAATGATTATTGTTTTGCTCTCCGGTGTCACCGTTCAAAAATCGCAGCACAAAGGTTGTCTGTGTGCTTCTTTTAAGGATCCCTGAAGTCCTTTTCTTTGGCCATGCAAGTGGGAGGACTGTCTCACACAGATATAAATAAAACGCTTTACTAACAACAGCCTGAGAACACCATGGCTCAGTACTCTTCATGCCAAATGTAACTGATCCTGGGCTTGAGCTTGGGGCTGGTGTCAGTGGCTGTTACCTACTGAGAACTTTGTAAGGTGGCAAGCTCTTACGTGTCCCCGAATGGTAATTTCCCAGGGACTTTAGAAGGTTTAAAAATATTTTCCTTCCATCTCAACACAAAGACTACTGTCTTTAAGTAATACCACTAGCAGCTGACATTTGAAACTAGCAGGCCGCACATGTGCATGAGGGTGATGAGACCTGGCACATGTTGCTGTGGCCTCCTGGGATTTTCGAACACTCCCAGCTCCAGCTGGCAGCCGTGCCACACGGCCCAGTGTGCACTGCTTTGGGGAAACTCGAGCTCCGCCCTCTGACTGTGATGAGGACACGTCTGATTGCAATATGGTTATTTTTTAAGACATTTGAGACAAGTGATCTCCTGTATGAATTAAAAAAAAAAAAAAGGAAAGGAAAAAAAAGAAGTAAAATGTTAAGCTAAGAGATCTTAATGGGAACAGTATTATCTGGTGGAAAACAGTTAAAGCAGCCAAAGGGAGAATAATGGACCATTAGAGAGGAATTTTTTTTTTTANAAAAAAGGAAAGGAAAAAAAAGAAGTAAAATGTTAAGCTAAGAGATCTTAATGGGAACAGTATTATCTGGTGGAAAACAGTTAAAGCAGCCAAAGGGAGAATAATGGACCATTAGAGAGGAATTTTTTTTTTTAATAAAAAAGGAAAATCAATGAGAGAAATGAGACTAAAAGGGAAAATTTCTTGTGAGGATCATTCAGAAAAACATACTGGACAAAGGTACTGATATGGGGAAGGGGAAATGAAAACCAGTTAAATGTTAAAATTACAGAAAGGAAAAGAGAAGGGAAAAGGAAAGGGAAGGAAAGAAAGAAAAGAAAGAAGGAAAGAAAGAAACAAAAAGAAAGAAAGAAAGGCATGATGGTCCATTATGAAAGAAAAAATATAGCTACCAAATTTCCCCAGTCCCTGTGGGGACCAAGAGGGCACCTAAGGAAAAAAAGGCAAGGGGTGAGAAGCTGGGGGTGGAAGAAGAGGGGTGGACACAGTACTTTGCCATGATAGAAGATGCTAGGGCCAAAGGAGCAAGGAAAGCCAAAAACCTCCCAGGGAAAACAAAATTCAGAATGCTAGAAGAGTCAGGAAAAGTACGAAACCCAGAAGGATACATAGACAATCATCTTCAAAACAGCTAAAATTTTATGAGTGACAGTTTCGTGATGGGTTACTGAAATGAACTGCAGTATCAGAAAGCTAATTTTGAGACTGATGTCTAGAAAGACATCCCTCTCACCTTCAAAATATCTGTTAATATTGTCACAGACAGAAACCATACTGAAGAGGTTAGAGACTGACTCAGCAAGATAATTATATTCTTAGGTGCTTAGTGGACCTTCAAAATGTTTCTTGCATTTTATGCAATTATAATTTGGAGAAAAAATGTTACTGAGATTTTTTTCAATCACTGAAACAGTTTCAAGATGGAACCAGGCCAAAAAAGAGTTCAAATCCAGACTTCAGTCTTTGATAGGAAAATGTCCTTTGAGGAAGAAAATTAAAAGATATTTTTTAAAGTATGTAAAAAAGTCTCTCTGAGCCTTGATTTAATTCTTTATCTATGAAATGGGCACCAGAAAATCTACTGTTAAAGACATTGAGCATAAAGCAAGTAAACATAAAGCTTCTGGGTCAAAGACTAGATATAGCAGCCACAAACAACAGTACATGAAATACGTGTTTAAGCAATAGAAAATGAAATGTACTAATATTTTATCCTCCACTAACATTCGTCTTTTGGGGAAAAAAATTACAGTGAGTACCTACTATGTGCCAGACACTCTTCCTGATATATTGGTGAGAAAATAATTTTTAAAAATTCCTTCCTTCCTAGACTTTATATGCCACTGGGGGAAAAAATGTGTTCACTAAATGATATAGTATGTTTAGAACCTAATACTTATTACAGAAAAAAGTAAAACAAAATAGGGTAGAATAAGCAATTGACCTCTTTTATGTGAGACATTCAAGTACAAGCGCTACTTAGCACAAATAACTGATGTAAGGAAGTACCAATTTGGATTCCTCCAAGTAAATTTTTGATGTTTGATACATGGATGGCACTTTGTTATTGTTATCCAAAAGCTTAAATAAGCTATGTTTGCTGTAAGAATCTTACCTTGAAATATTCTAACAACTGTATTCCATTTTCACATTATTCTTAATATGAAAGAATAATAGAAAATCTATTTTGCCAATCTGAAGAAAATGAAAACACTAATTCAAAAAGATATATGCACTGTAATGTTCATAGCAGCATTATTTATAACAGTCAAGATACGGTAGCAACCTAAGTGTTTATCAACAGACGAATGGATAAAGACGTGTACACACACACACATACACACACACAATAGAATATGAACCATAAAAAGAATGAAATGTTGCCATTTGCAACAACATGGATAGACCTGGAGGGTATACACTTAGTGAGGTAAATCAGAGAAAGAAAGACAAATACTATATGCTTTTATTTATATGTGGAATATAAAAAATAAAACAAATAAATGAATCTACCAAATCAGAAAGAGATTCCCAGATACAGAGAACAAACTAGTGGCTACCGTGAAAAGAGGAAAGCGGGAAGGGGCAACACAGAAGTAGGGAATTAAGAGATATGAACGACTATATGTAAAGTAAATAGGCTACAAAGACATTAGCACAGGGGAATATAGTCAATATTTTATAATAACTTAAATGGAATACAACTATATACATACTGAATCACTATGTTCCATAGCTGAAACTAATATTATAAATTAACTATACTTCAATTAAGTAATTAATTTAAAAAATAAGTAAAACACAGCCATCTCTTTTGACATCACAGCAAAAGTACTGATTAAGGCCATGTTCATTATCAGTCTTCAGAGGCTGTCCTTAAGGCACTCCCAATCTCCCTGTGGTCTTATTTTACCTACTTTCTCTTGCCTGTTTTGCCATTAGAACAAAAACTCTGCAAAGACAGGGATTTTTTTTTTTTTTTTCACTGCAGTATCCCTTGGCCTAGTATTGCCTCACATGTAAGAAGTTCTTGGTGCATGGCTGAATGAATGAAAGGAAATAATTAAGAATTGTTTTTAGAAAGGAACCACCATTTAGGAAATCATTAAGATACTCCCATAATTAATAAAAGGCCTGGAATTCAGAGATTAGACATTTGTGGTTTCAAGTACTTAAAATACTGAAGGTGTGTGACATATAATAAAACACTGCAGAGGCTTGTGAATGGAAGCAAATCACTTATCAAGGGAGCTGCCCAGCTTCTGACATCAATAAATGGTGGTTTTATCATTTTCTACTCAAGACTGAGCACATCTGTATGCGGCAAGTTATTTGCTAGAGTAGTGCAAGGACTACTTCCCTAGGTCAGGAAGATTCCCCTGGAGAAGGAAATGGCAACGCACTCCAGTGTTCTTGTCTGGAAAATCCCAAGGATGGAGGAGCCTGGTAGGCTACACCCCATGGAGTCTCAAAGAGTTGGACACAAATGAAAAGCTAACAAACAGTACAAGAACTGGAGAGTCAAAATCTCAGGATGTAGCCCTCTTATCTTATAAAAGTAGTTTTAATATAATAAAATTCTGATCCCTAATCTAACAATACAGAGCAGCCTGGTGAAGTGGTCAGAGTACAGAAATGGCTTAAACTAAGTGAGTGTGACCTGGACATTTTCCATGCAGTTTCCTCACAGATAAAAAGGGGAAGACAGTCACATCAGTAAATAACAGTACCTATATCTCACCAAATTATTTTTAGGACCAAGTGAAGTAATGTATATTTAATTGCTTTAAAAACTGAAAAAGAACTTTGGAAAAAGATATTCTCAAAATATAAGCTATGGTTAATATTCAGAAAAATTCCAGGTTTATGCAAGACTTGGAATTATATTCTTATTTATACTTAAGGATGTAATTCTGAATGAATCCTTACTTTTCATGTCTGGTTAACTCCATCATTATGATGACAAAATTGTTTATTTTCAAAAATTTTACAAACAAACAAATCTTACATACACCTTCCTGGATGTCAACATTCTTTAAAACACTCTTTTCTTTTAAAGAATGTCATTCATTCTTTAAAAGAAAGAAAAGACAGAAAAACAATAAAATGTTTCAAAATCAAATCAAATGTATGTCTGGCAGAAGGGCAGACACTACAGATCAATGGGAGAGCCCGGCAATAAACCCATACGTCTACAGTCATCTGATTTCCAACAAGGAAGCCAAAACTATTCAATGTGGAAACCATTCAATTCGGCAACAACAGTCTTTTCAACAAATGATGTAAGACAACTAAATAGCCACATACAAAAGAACGAAGTTTGATCCTTACCGTCACACCAAATACATATTTTTCAGTTGAGTTCAGTTCAGTCGCTCAGTCGTGTCCAACTCTTTGCGACCCCATGAATTGCAGCACGCCAGGCCTCCCTGTCCATCACCACCTCCTGGAGTTCACTCAAACTCATGTCCATCGAGTCATGATGGTGATGCCATACAGCCATCTCATCCTCTGTCATCCCCTTCTCCTCCTGCCCCCAATCCCTCCCAGCATCATTTTAACTATTGATAAAAACAAAGACCTAAGAGTAAAAACTAAAACTATAAAAATTTTAGAAGACAACATAGGGGTAAAACCTTCATGACCTTGGATGTGGCAAAAAGGATTTAAAAATACATCAAAAGCACAAACAACAAAAGAAAAAATATATAAATTGTACTTTGCTAAAATTAAAAACTTTTGTGCTTCAAAGGACACCATCAAGAAAGTAAAATGACAATCAACAGAATGGGAAAAAATGTTTGCAAGTTATATGTCTGATAAGGGACTTTATCTAGAATATACAAAGAACTCTTATAACTCAATAATAAAAAGACAAAAGACCCAGTTAAAAACAGGTAAAAGAACTAAATAGATAATTTCTCCAAGAAAGATACATACATGGATAATAAGTATATTAAAAAACACTTGATATCATTAGTCAACAGAGAAATGTAAATCAAAACCACTGGGATGGTTAACATCAAAAAATCAGATAACAAGTATTGATGAGAATGTGGAGAAACCAAGGCTTTACTATACTGCGTGGAGCCTGGTGGGCTGCCATCTATGGGGTCACACAGAGTCAGACACAACTAAAATGACTTAGCAGCAGCAGCAGCAGTAATGTCAAATGGTGCAGTCACTTTGAAATAATTGTCTGGCAGATCTTCAAACACAATTACTATATGACCCAGCAGTACTCACCCCAGGCATACACCCAAGAGAACTGAGAACATACATCCTCACATAAAGTTATACACAGTGTTTACAGTAGCATTATTCATAATGACCAGGGAAAGGAAAGAACTCAAATTTTCATCAAGGGACGAATGGATAAAGTACTGTGGTATAGATTTTAAATGAATATTATTCAACCATAAAAAGTAAGTTCCGAATACATGGTACAACAGGGATGAACCTTGAAAACACTGTGCTATAAGAACGAAGACAGTCACAACATACTACATTTTACATGATTCACTTCATGTGAAACGTCCAGAGCAGGCAAACCTATAGAGGTGAGGAGAAGATCAGTGGTTGCTCAGGACTGAGGCATTGGAAGGGAATAGCATAAGGTATGGGGTTTATTTTTGAGGTGATATTCTAAATGTTCAAAAATAGACTGTGGTAATGGTTGCACATATGTGTAAATATACTAAAAACTATTGGACTGTACATTTTAAAACAGGTAAGTTGAATTGTATGTGAAACTATATCTCAATAGTGCTGTTAAAAAAGCATATGTATATAATTTAGTTTTTACAAACTTCACAAAAAGATTTTTTTCCTCTCCCCCCTCCCTCTTTTTTCAACCTCTCTGAAAATTAATTTACCACACAGCCTATCTGGGTTATTACTTTTTAAAAAGATTTCCCTTCATTGCCATTGTTTTGATTATGCAAAGTGTGACAGATAATAGCAATTAAAAGTGGCTAAGTATAAATATTTAAAGCTAAATAATCCATTTATTTTCTTCCTTATTTCTCAAACATAATGCCATTATACTCTTTAAACCTTGGCCAGTATTGTATAGTAAGGGTGCCGAATATGATTGAGTAGCAATAATCATAATAATCTCCTTAACTCTGATGACAATAATAATGCTATCTATTAATAATGTCAATTAAGTGTTCACTATGCTAGGGTGTTTACATGAATAATCTCATTTATACTTTACAATAATAATCCCAAGAGGTAGATATCATTATCCCAATTTCACAGGTGAAGAAATTAAAATTTGGAGAGGTTACCTACTGGACCAAGAGCAACTGGTGTAGGTGGAATGTGCACTCAGATAACAGAACTCAAGTCTTAACCACCTTGATACACTTCTTGGATAACATTGTATACACAGATAAAAATCATGTAACATATTTCTGGGAGTTGCAATTTTTAAAACTGCAAATTATGTCTCCAAGCCACGTAAAGGAACAGATCTAATTCACCAAAAGTCCAATAAAAATAAAAATTTCACAGTTGGAAGAAGCACCATAAATCATTTAGTTTGATGACAACTTCACGGAAGTAATAAAACTGAGGATTTGGGGACATTTGTTTAATGCTTACAAAATAAGGTAATCTCAATAGTGATGCTTTTCCTATGGTTAAGACTAATTTAAAACTCATTCATTCATTCACTTATTCATTAAGCCATTTTTCATCTCAGTCAACAACTGTATATTAAATCTCAGCTAAATGCTAGGTTACATACCCTAGAAAGTCAAAGAGGAATATGACAGTTCTAGTTCTCAAGGAAATGGCAACCCACTCCAGTGTTCTTGCCTGGAGAATCCCAGGGACAGGGGAGCCTGGTGGGCTGCCGTCTATGGGGTCGCACAGAGTCGGACACGACTGAAGCGACTTAGCAGCAGCAGTTCTCAAGGGGATCACAGTCTGGGAGGGAGGTGGTCTTAAGCAATACATGTAAACTAGTATCTATAACATAATGTGATAAGCAACACTGAATATACATGGTAGGGAGTTATGAGTCTGTTGGAAATGTTAGGGAAACCTTCACCAAGAAAATCATTAAGAGATAAATTGTTCTTTTCCAGGAAGAAGGTAGAGAAATTTAACATGGAATAGTCAGACATTGCAAGTATTTTAGAACTGATTGGAACAAAGCCACTGAAAGTGGGAGACTGTTATTAGCATGTCTCTTTATTCTGATGTTCTGACATCTGGGCTTTATAGACCCTGGAAAGTCCAACCAACCCATAACATCCCCCCCAAACTCCCACCCCATACACACCCTCTTCTCCTCTCTCTATCAGGATTTATACTCCTGGGCAAATTTCCCTGCCCTTATCACCCTAGGGCCAGGTACTAGACAACTTGGAACAGCCCCCTACACCCCAAAATTCACTAAAGTTATTAAAACCAGCAATCCTAAGCTTGCTTACCTGTCCCTCCACAGAAGTCACAATAGCCTTGCCCACACTCCCTACTGCCATCCCACTTGCGCCTCTCAACTAACTCTGGTGCCTTCCCCCACGGCTCTGTGTGGGATGACACGCCCCTTCCTCTTCTGAACTGCAAATACCTTTCCAGTAGCAACGTGTCTCCTGATCTGCAGACTTTACCACAAATGAGAAATAATAAAACCTACATTTTAAAACAGAGATACAGTAAGTTCTACTTCATAACTAGAAAGGGCTAAAATAGTATATGGCCTTGTCTGTCTCACTGAGGCATTTTAAACTACTCAGCAAACACTGGAAGCAAAAGAATGGTTTCAAGAAGGAACATACCATGATGAGAATGACATTAAAAAAGAAAATTACTCAGGTCGCAGTATGCTTACTGAAGTGGAGGGAAGTCATTCTGAATGTAAGGAAACCAGGCAGAAAATTACTGTATAAAATAGGAAGTGGAGAAAATCTCGAGACTTTTTTTTTCTGTTCCTGCATTGTTTCATCTATTCCCCCCGACTAAGCAATTCTTTTGCACTGAAAGTTGGTAAGAGGTAACATAGGGTAATTCAAGATGCTTATATAATTCTAAAAGTGAACAATGAATACATATATCACCCTTGTTCCTACTGAGTTCTATGGATAAAACTAATCAAAAGAGAGCCTATTTGCCTCATTGAGATGTCTTTATAAAAAGAATATAAATAATTGCATAGCAATTTTAATATTGAAATTTTATATAAAGAAGGTATACACACACACACACACACATACATACATATCCAAACATACGTTTAGAAGGCTTTTTAGCATATTTACTAATATCTTAATAATGTTAACCATGTGAAAAGAGGAGCAGTAGAAAATAATTATCATACAGGAGGATATAGTCTATCATGATCCAGAGGTCAGATTATTTCCAACTAAACAAACAGTGGCAACCAAATTTATGAAAATTTATATATTAATAATTGGAATAATCAAACCTGTACAATAAAATATTTTTAAACCAAATACTATCAATTGAGCCAGACAGGATGGACACTGAACTACAGAAGTAAAGTATTTAAATAAATGTATTTACTCTGTTAACTTATTAACTTTTGCTATAATAATCTAACTGTAAACATCTTTCCACTATTGCCTTAGAAACACAAAAGAAAAGAAATAACTGATGTTATAAATTTGTAAAAGTAGTGAAAATTTATTTGCTTTTACATTATTTAAAGTTTTAATTTCCTAATATGCATGGGTTAGACAGCTATCATCTTTATTGCTTTTAAATTTAATTGGATGGTGTTATGAACCATATTGTGTGCCTTCAAGATTCATGGTTTGAAGCCCTGACCCCTAGTGTGGGGCTTCCCAGGTGGCACTAGTGGTAAAGAACCCACTTGCCAATGCAGGAGGCTTAAGAGACCCAGGTTCTATCCCTGGGTCAGGAAGATCCCCTGGAGGAGGAAATTGCAGCACTCCAGTATTCTTACCTGGAAAATCCCACAGACAGAGAAGCCTGGTGGGCTAAAGTCCATAAGCTTGCAAAGAGGTGAACACAACTAAAGCGACTTAGCATCTTGCTACCCCTAGTGTAGCTGTATTTGGAAATAGAATCTATAAAGTAATAAAGGCTAAATAAACTTTTAAATGTAGAACCTTAAGCTGATAGGACTGGGGCCCTTATGGGAAAATGAAGAGATACAAGGAAGCTTCCTCTGTGGGTATACAGAGAAGAAACCACAGTGAGAAGGGGACTGCCTGCAAGCTGGAGTTCTTACCAGAAATAGAATCTGCTGGCACCTTGACATGGGCCTTCTAGCCTTCAAAACTGTGATAAAAGGACTTTTGTTGTTTAAGTTACCCATGACTAGAATTTTGTTATAGTAGCCTTAACAGACTAATGCAGATGTGATCATAGAATATTGTTTCTGTGATAATGATTAAAATGCTATAGATGTTGAATGAGTTGAAAAGTAGACAATTTTGAAAAGAATTTATTTGTATATCCCAAGTAATACATGCTTAACAGGATTCTGGGAATATGAACAACTTGTGTACAACTTGTAGGAGCTAGGGTGGGTAAAAAGGGCTGCAGAGAATGGGGCTGGGGTTAAGCTGCTGGCACTGAGCCAGAGTTTCCACGGAGTCAGAGATCTCCATTGTGTTCTTGTGCACTGGCTTTTGGAACTCAAGAAAATACCCTTTCATTTCTGGTGAAATTCCTCTTGGTAGATTGGACCTAGGTTGGTCTTTGGAGAGAGATCAAGCCCTGAGCCTTTGGAGTGGGAGCACTGACTCCAAGACCCTAGACTTCCAGAGAACTAACCTTAGGGAGTATCAAATGGTTAGAACTCACACAAAGGAAACCACGTGAAAACAAGACCCAAGATCACCCAACCACCAGTAACACCCTGTGCAGGACACCTCATCTAAACAACAAACAAAACAAAAATACAAACCTAATCATCGAGTTGGCGGCCGACAGGAGCTACCCTGCATCTGAGGTCAGTGGCAGCCGGGAGGAGCTACCCCAGATCTGAGGTCAGGGGCGGTGGCCGGGAGGAGACACCCCACGTCGGAGGTCAGGGGCAGTGGCTGGGAGGAGCTACCCTGTGTCCGATGCCAGTGTCAGCCGGGAGGAGACACCCCACGTTCAAGGTCAGGGGCGGTGGCGGAGAGGAGCTATCCCGCGTCCGAGATCAGGGGCGGCCAGGAGGAGACACCCCACGTCCGAGGTCAGAGGCACGGCCAAGAGGAGCTACCCTGCTTTCAAGGTCAGGGGTGGTGGCTGAGAGGATCTATCCCGCGTCTGCAGTCAGAGGTGGCCAGGAGGAGACACCCCACGTCCGAGGTCAGGGGCAGCCGGGAGAAGCCACCTTGTGCCCGAGGCCAGGGGTGGTGACCCTGAGGAGCCACCCCGAGCCAGAGGCCAGGGGAGGCGGCTGGGGGACCCACCCATGCCTGAGGCCAGGGCCAGCGGCCGGGAGGAGCAACCCGAGGAGCCGTGGCTGCACAGGTGCAGGAGGGCCTAGAGAAGCTATCTCATGTTGAAGGTCAGGAACAGCAGCGGTAAGGAGATACCCCTCGTCCAAGGTAAGCAGCACCAGCTGTGTTTTCATGGAGCAGCCGTGAAGAGATACCCCATGCTCAAGGTAAGAGAAACCCAAGTAAGATGGTAGGCATTGCAAGAGGGCATCAGAGGGCAGACATACTGAAACCATACTCACAGAAAACTAGTCAATCTAATCACACTAGGACCACAGCCTTGTCTAACTCAATGAAACCAAGCCATGCCTGCAGGGCAACCCAAGACAGGCGGGTCATGGTGGAGAGGTCTGACAGAATGTTGTCCACTGGAGAAGGGAATTGCAAGCCACTTCAGTATTCTTGCCTTGAGAACCCTATGAACAGTATGAAAAGGCAAAATGATAGGATACCAAAAGAGGAACTCCCCAGGTCATTAGGTGCTGTAGACATAATTTGCTCATCCTTGGGGCACATGTACATGTTGGAATGAATGTTTCTTTATTTCCTTTACCTCAGAGTGGAATTACTGAAACATATGGTGATGGCGCAGGAACAGCCAAGAAGAGCTACCCCATGTCTAAGGTCAGGGGCGGCAGCCAAGGGTGCCAGGCTACAACAGCACAGGAGCAGCTGAGCAGAGCTACCCCCCACCCAAGGCCAGGGGCTATGGCCCAGAGGAGCAACCCCACGTCCAAGGAGAATGGCTGTGCAGGTGCAGGAGGGCCTAGAGGAGCTATTCCACATTCAAAGTCAGGAGGAGCGGCAGTGAGGAGATACCCCACGACCAAGGTAAGAGAAACCCAACTAAGATGGTAGGTGTTGCAAGAGGGCATCAGAGTGCAGACACAATGAAACCATAATCTCAGAAAACTAGTCAATCTAATCAGACTAAGACCACAGCCTTGTATAACACAATGAAACTAAGCCATTTCTGTGGGGCCACCAAAAACGGGTGGGTAATGGTGGGAAGGTCTGACAGAATGTGGTCCACTGGAGAAGGGAATGGCAAACCACTTCAGTATTCTTGCCTTGAGAATCCTATAAACAGTATGAAAAGGAAAAATAATAGGATACTGAACGAGGAACTCCCCAGGTCAGTAGGTGCCCAATATACTACTGGAGATCAGTGGAGAAATAACTCCAGAAAGAATGAAGGGATGGAGCAAAAATAAAAATAAAAAAAAACAATACCCAGTTGTGGATGTGACTGGTGATAGAAGCAAAGTCTGATGCTATAAAGAGCAATATTGCATAGGAACCTAGAATGTCAGGTCCATGAATCAAGGGAAATTGGAAGTGGTCAAACAAGAGATGGCAAGAGTAAATGTTGACATTCTAGGAATCAGAGAACTAAAATGGACTGGAATTGGGTGAATTTAACTCAGATGACCGTTATATCTACTACTGTAAGCAGGAATCCCTTAGAAGAAATGGAGTAGCCATCATGGTCAACGAGAGTCCGAAATTCAGGACTTGGATGCAATCTCAAAAATGACAGAATGATCTCTGCTCGTTTCCAAGGCAAACCATTCAATGTCACAGTAATCCAAGTCTATGCCCCAACCAGTAATGCTGAAGAAGCTGAAGTTGAACCATTTTATGAAGACCTACAAGACCTTTTAGAACTAACACCCAAAAAAGATGTCCTTTTCATTATAGGGGACTGGAATGCTAAAGTAGGAAGTCAAGAAACACCTGGAGTAACAGGCAAATTTGGCCTTGGATATTTCCCTGCCCTTATCACCCTAGGGCCAGGTACTAGACAACTTGGAACAGCCCCCTACACCCCAAAATTCACTAAAGTTATTAAAACCAGCAATCCTAAGCTTGCTTACCTGTCCCTCCACAGAAGTCACAATAGCCTTGCCCACACTCCCTACTGCCATCCCACTTGCGCCTCTCAACTAACTCTGGTGCCTTCCCCCACGGCTCTGTGTGGGATGACACGCCCCTTCCTCTTCTGAACTGCAAATACCTTTCCAGTAGCAACGTGTCTCCTGATCTGCAGACTTTACCACAAATGAGAAATAATAAAACCTACATTTTAAAACAGAGATACAGTAAGTTCTACTTCATAACTAGAAAGGGCTAAAATAGTATATGGCCTTGTCTGTCTCACTGAGGCATTTTAAACTACTCAGCAAACACTGGAAGCAAAAGAATGGTTTCAAGAAGAAACATACCATGATGAGAATGACATTAAAAAAGAAAATTACTCAGGTCGCAGTATGCTTACTGAAGTGGAGGGAAGTCATTCTGAATGTAAGGAAACCAGGCAGAAAATTACTGTATAAAATAGGAAGTGGAGAAAATCTCGAGACTTTTTTTTTCTGTTCCTGCATTGTTTCATCTATTCCCCCCAACAAAAACTAGAGATACTGTCAAAACACATCAGGTCATGTCCTCTGCTCAGATTTGTCAATGGGCCTCTATTTTACTCAGCATAAAAGCCAAAGTCCTTTCAGTGGCATGCAGTGCTCCCACACAGTCTTTCTTCCTACCCTTTCTCATCTCCTGCTGTGCTCCCCATGGTCATTCTGCTCCAGCCACACTGTGCCTCTAGCTTCTTCAAGCACATCAGGCTCTGCAACTCTGGAAGTGGCTATTCCCTTGACTGAGATCGCTAACTGACTCTTACTTTCTTCAAGTTTATATTCAATGTTACAGTCTTCCCTGTCCATTCCCTTTTAAAACTGCAAATTCCCTCACTTCCTGGAGAATCTTATTTCCTTCCCTGCTTGATTTTTCTCCCATAGCACATACCATCATTGGCCATACTTAACATTTTACTTATTTAATTTGCTCATGGCTTGACTGGTGGCCCAGACAATAGAGAATCTGGATGCAACACAGGAGACCTGGGTTCAATCCCTGGGTTGAGAAGATCCCCTGGAGAAGGAAATGGCTAGCCACTCTAGTAGTCTTGCCTGGAGAATTCCATGGACAGAGGAGCTTGGTGGGCTACAGTCCACCAAAGAATGCAAAGAGTCAGACACAACTGACCAACTTTCACTTTCACTTTTCATTCTGTTCATGATCTGTCTCCCTCCATCAGTATGTCATCTCTACAAGGACAAGGTTCATTGCTTGTTCTATTCATTGCCGTATCTCCATAATCCGCTCAGTACATAATGGGTACATGAATTCATCTAAATATCTACATAGAAGTTGGTGCAAGTGTTAAAAGAATGAACAGTAAGAATGGGTTATAAGTCTTAAAAGTTCTCGTAAGGAAGAAGAGAATTCATGGTGGGCAAAGGAATAAAATGGAAGAAGCTGCCTTGGGTACCCTTTGTCTTCTAACTCCAGGTCTTACAGTTTATCCTTATTTAACCCTGCATATCTTCTTCTAAAACAATAGTTTTTCATTTTTGTGTTATGCTTGGGTCCTCTTTTAGCAGCCTGATGAAATCTAAAAACCATTCCCAGAGCAATGTTTTTAAATGCATAAGACATATAGGATTACAAAGGAAAGTATTTTGAAATACAATTATCAAAGTATTTTAAAATATAATATAAAAATATAATTTCCATCTTTACTAAGATCTAGCAGCTGATCTAATAACTCCTATATTTTTAAAATGACTCTAAATAATATTTTATAACCTCTACAACTGTAATGTGACACAAAATTTGTTATTTCTAATGATTGCAAAGTCAAGGTATAGCTACTACAGTGGTTTACTGCTTGTATTCCCAGGAATTCTTTCATTCAGAAATTAGTGAAAGTAAATACATGATTTTTTGTTTTGCATCCAAGTTCAGACTCGTGATTCTGTTCCCCAAAACCTTAGGGGTCTATAGAAAACAGAATAAGAATTCCTCCTCTAGGATCAATCTCAGGCAATATTCAAAGGGGAAGGAGAGGATCAAAACTAAGTACCCTTCAATACATACAATGGAATGCTACTCAGCCATAAAAAATAATGAAATGATGCCATTTGCAGCAATATGGATGGATCTAGAAATTACCATAGTAAGTCAGAAAGACAAATTACCATATGATATCAATTATATGTGGAATCTAAAATATGACATCAATGAATTTATCTATGAAACAGAAACAGACTCACATAGAGAACAGACTTGCGGTTGCCAAGGCGAGGGGGAGAATGGGGAAAGGATGGATTGGGAGCTAGGGGTTAGCAGATGAAAGCTACTGGAAAAAAATTTTTTTTCCAGGGAACTATATTCATTATCCTAGAATAAACCATAATGGCAAAGAATATGAAAAGGAATGTGTATATACATGTATAAACTGAATCACTTTGCTGTGGGACAGAAATTCACACTACATTGTAAATCAACTATACTTAAGTAAAGTTTAAAATAAAATAGGAACTAAGTAACTTTCTGTTCCCTCAGCATCAGAAAGTGGAAGACTAAAAACAAACAGAAGTGAAACAAAACTATTTTTCAAAATTCCTTTAACTGTAGATAATCTTTTTCATTTAAAATGCAAGTATTTCTGAATGTTAGAATATCAAGATGAATGAATTTCACTAATAGGACAAATGGTTACTTTCTAACATTGATGAGAAATTCAAAAGCACAAAAGACTCAAAATCAGTGCAGAGATCCATGGCAGGGGGAAGGGAGTATGCTGGGATAAGTCAATAGGAAGAAAGAAGATAAATTTTGAAATTTAGCTTTATACCACCCTGTTTATCTTTCTCTCGTCCCTAAAAAGTAAAAGCTATGTTTCAAAATTCTTTATGTTCTCTTCACAGTCCCTGCAGGCAGCTTAGCAAGAATTATGGTTTGCAATTCTTCTTATCCTGATTGTCATCTCTAGCTTTTGGCAACAAAGTTGGAAAATACTTCATACCAGATGCCCTTTTTGGAGATTCACAATTCATGTTAGCATTCAAAATATTCTAGAGTCCTGTAATAGACAAATTTGCTTAACATCATTTAATCCAGTATTTCTCAACCTTTTTGCTTGTTTTTTTTTTCCCAGTTGTTAGAAATGTATTAATTTTTCTTCCAGTTTTATTGGAATAATGAACATGTAACAAGTTTAAGGTGGTCAGCATAACGGGTTTGACTTATATCCGGAAACTACCACAATAAGGTTAATGACCTTCAGTCTTCTCATGTAGATACAAAAAATTTTTTTTAATAGAAAAAACATTTTTTTTCCTTGTGAAAACTCAGGATTCATGCTCTTAACCTTGATACCTAACTTACAGCGGTGTTAGTTACATTTGTCATGTTGTACATTACATTCCTAGTACTTATTTATCTTATAACTGGAAGCTTGGGCCTTTTGAACACCTTTATCCTAATCCTCCTCTCATACCTCCTGCCTCTCATAACCACAAATGTGATCTCTTTTTCTATGAACTTGTTTTTAAAGAATAATCCACCTGTAATACTAAATTAGTTCCTGGTATACAGCATAGTGTTTCAATATTTCTATGCATTTCAAAATGACCACCATAGTAAGGCTGGTTACCATGTCACCCTACAAAGATATTACATAATTACTGACTACAGTCACACGGGGCATTGTACACCCATGACTCATTCATTTTGTAACTAGAAGTTTGTACCTCTTAATGTTCTTCACCTATTTCTGTGTTCCCCCAACCCTGTTCTCCCCTCTGGCAACCAGCTGTTTGTTTTCTCTCTCTCTATGGCTCTGTTTTGCTGTGTTTGTCCATTTGGTGTGCTTCTTCAGATTCCATATATGAGTGGAATCATACAGCATTTGTCTTTTTCTGCCTGATTTCACTTAGCACAACCTTTCGGTCCACCCATGACTTAGCACAACACACTCTAGGCCCACTCGTGTTGCTGCAAATGGCAAGATTTCTTTTTTTCTTTTTAAAGGCTAATATTACATAGTGTATATGGTCCATATCCATTCACCTATTGATGAGCATTTAAGGTTGCTTCCATATCTTGACTATTGTAAATAATGCCATTCTGAACATGGGGTGCATGGATGTATCTTTTCAAATTAGTGTTTCGGTATTTTTCAATTTATTTGATCACAAACTTTTTTCCACTTGATACGTATGTCTATCATAGCCACTAGAAGATTTTATTGCAGTTACTGGTTGTGCAGGGACTGCCTTCTACAAGGACACAAATTCCTTTGGCTCAGGGAAAATGTGTTGTTCATCTTTTCATTGTCAATCTAGACACCTAGATGGTATGTAAACATTGCTTGATGGCTAGTGGGTTGATTGTTTGAATCACAAATCAGAGAGATAAAAAGAAATGCTTTGAGCCAAGTTCACTGTCTATACTACCTCTACAACTTGAAAGGAGCCTTCAGAAGCCTGATGAAGTCAGGTTAACAGCAGGAAAGGAAAACAAAGGATAAATGGCTGTTATCAGTAAACTTTTCCCTGAAAGCTTACATGCACAGTTAAACTAAAGTAACAGTACTATCCTAGTTAAGAAAAGGAAGACATATTTCTATTCTAATCATTTCCACAGCTTTGAAATTAGAAAGATTATGTCATTGATGATTTAATCAGCACCTCATTTGCATTTCATGCAAGATTAAATGTGACATCTCAGGAAGTGTCACATTTCCTAGCAGTACATTATGGTAATTAATAGGAAGGCTTAAAGGCCCAAACTGGGATCAATCCCAAAGCATTTATAAATGTAACCTTAAATGGCTTGGATCACATTTATAGGAGATAGTAAATTAGTAAATGGATATTCATAGAGTTACAGGTTTAAGAAAAAAAAGTATTAGTAGTTGCATTTCAACTCTTTAAGATTTTAAAGAATTTTTTTTTCACAGTCTATTTGTTTTTGGATCCTAATCAACTAATTCCACCCACTTCTGAATCCCCAATGCAGAAGTAACAGGAAAACAACATATGCTGATTACAACAGGATAATACATAGCATTTTTGTTTTTACAAAACCTTATTACACACACACACACAAAAAATTAAAACTAACATTGAAGGAGCTGAATAAGGGTCCACTGTGACCAGACTACTTTCTTTAAGTAGTCAATAACTTTAACGAAGGATTCCAAATACTCAAAAAGCTGACAGATCCCCAAATAACAGTCTTGTTTAAACTCAAGACTGAATGCTTTCTTTCCATTCCTATCTCTAACTTTTTTGAGAGTAAAGTTATTTATGTGTACCTAAAATTTAAATTGATAGCTCAGGAAGAACATTTAAATAATGAATATGGTTAAATACGCTTTGGTGTTTTAATCTGTTTCTGTATCTCTTCTAAATAGTGATTCAGATGTGTATATACACATCTGTACACCTGAAACTAGCACATTATTAATGAACTATAAATTTTAAAAAAGAGAATCTTTTATCACAAATGTTTACAGTAAACTACCTAACTCTTCACGCCCATATCCAAATCATCAAGCTCTACAAGTTCTCTTTTCCAATACTATGTTCAGAATCTCCCACTGTCACCATCTAATGCTGGTTATGAGTCCAGGGTCTCAAAGTTTCCAATGTGAATTATTTTATCCTACTCCAAACAATTTTTCATACAGTAGTCAGAATGGCATTTTAAAACACAAATTTGATCATATTGACCCCTTATTTAAGCTTTTCCATAGAATTTCCCATTGTACCTGAATAGGCACAAACTAGCTAATGTGGCCTTTATAACCTGCCTAAACTATCTCTTCAGTCACTCTGTAGGCAACCCTCCTCTTCACACTCTAAGCATGAGTCAAACTGAACTTCCCTGAATTCCTAGAACATGCAAGATTCTCCCCAGATTTAGGGCCACCACATGTGGCTGTTCACTATCCTTCAAATTTGGATAAATGACAATCTTTCCGCAATCTCTCTACTTTGACTAAGCTTTCTATTATAAGCTCTTGCACAACGATCACACTCTGTTATAGCTTCTAACACAGTTCTAATATATACTCATAGTCAATTGCTTAATAACAATATTCCTCATTAGACTATCAGCTCCACATTGACCAAGCTAACATCTATCATCCAACTACTAAATACCACTCACATACACAGTGTATACTATAATTTTAGTTAAATGAAGCAAAGTAAAATGCCAATCCAACAAAAATGTAGGTAAAAGGTAAAAATAAAGTGAAATTTATCTCTAGTATACCCTAAGTCTGATGTGAACAGCCGACTCATTAGAAAAGACCCTGATGCTGGGAAAGATTGAAGGCAAAAGGAGAAGCAGGTAATGGAGACTGAGATGGTTGGATGGCATTACCAATTCAATTCAATGGACATGAATTTGGACAAACTCCAGGAGATGGTGAGGGACAGGGAAGCCTGGTGTGCTGCAGTCCAGGGGGTCACAAAGAGTTGGACATAACTTGGTGATTCAAAAATAGCAACAATATACCCTAAACCTAAGCCACACTCAATCTCTAGAACTTTCACTCACAATGGATACTTTCCAGTATGCTCCATGCCACTAGAAGATAGATATTAATAGATAGATCTCTATCTATAAAACACGAACCTATACTCTGTTTAAGTTTGCATTATTTTTTTAAGATTCCACATATAAGTGAGATTATTGGTAATTGTCTTTTTCTGACTTATTTTA
Organism: Oreotragus oreotragus; assembly: GCA_006410675.1. Classification (NCBI taxonomy): domain Eukaryota; kingdom Metazoa; phylum Chordata; class Mammalia; order Artiodactyla; family Bovidae; genus Oreotragus; species Oreotragus oreotragus. The sequence continues at coordinate 52,245 of SJYX01016801.1, forward strand.
TTTAGCATAATGCCCTCAAAGTCCATCTGTTTTGTCATAAATGATAGGATTTCCTTCTTTTTATGCCTGAATAATATTCCATTGTGTCCACCTACCACATTTTCTTTATCCATTAATCAAGGGGCATTTAGATTGTTTCCACGTCTCCAGTTCAGTTCAGTCATTAAGTTGGGTCCGACTCTTTGTGACCTCATGGTCTGCAGCACGTCAGGCTTCCCTGTCCATCACCAACACTCAGAGCCTACACAAATTCATGTATATCGCATTGGTGATACCATCCAACCATCTCATCCTCTGTCGTCCCCTTCTCCTCCAGCCTTCAATCTTTCCCAGCATCAGGGTCTTTTCCACGAGTCGGTTCTATGCAGAAGATGGCCAAGGTACTAGAGCAACAGCTTCAGCATCAGTCCTTCCAAAGAATATTCAGGACTGTTTTCCTTCAGGATTGACTGGTTGGATCTTCTTGCAGTCCAAGGGACTCTCAAGAGTCTTCTCCAACAGCACAGTTCAAAAGCCTCAATTCTTTGGTGCTCAGCTTTCTTTATAGTCCAACTCTCACATCCATACATAACTACTGGAAAGACTATAGCTTTGACTAGATGGACCTTTGTTGGTAAAGTAATGTCTCTGCTTTTTAATATGCTGTCTAGGCTGGTCATAGCTTTTCTTCCAAGGAGCAAGGGTCTTTTAATTTCATGGCTGCAGTCACCATCTGCAGTGATTTTGGAGTTTCCCAAAATAAAGTCTGTCACTGTCTCCATTGTTTCCCCATCTATTTGCCACAAAGTGATGGGACCAGATGCCATGATCTTAGTTTTCTGAATGTTGAGATTTAAGCCAACTTTTTCACTCTCCACTTTCACTTTCATCAAGAGGCTCTTTAGTTCTTTGCTTTCTGCCATAACGGTGGTGTCATCTGTATATCTGAGCTTACTGATATTTCTCCCAGCAATCTTGACTTCAGTTTGTGCTTCATCCAGCCCGGCACTGTGCATGATGTACTCTGCTGCTGCTGCTGCTGCTGCTAAATCACTTCAGTTGTGTCTGACTCTGTGTGATCCCATAGACAGCAGCTCACCAGGCTCCCTCGTCCCTGGGATTCTCCAGGCAGGAACACTGGAGTGGGCTGCCATGTACTCTGCATAGAAGTTAAATAAGCAGGGTGACTATATACAGCCTTGACATACTCCTTTCCAGATTTGGAACCAGTCTGTTGTCCAGTTCTAACTGTTGCTTCTTGACCTGCATACAGATTTCTCAGGTCGCAAGTCAGGTGGTCTCGTTTTCTAATCTCTTTAAGAATTTTCCACAGTTCCTTGTGATCCACAAAGTCAAAGGCTTTGGCATAGTCAATAAAGCAGAAGTAGATGTTTTTCTGGAACTCTCTTGGTTTTTCGATGATCCAGCAGGTGTTGGCAATTTGATCTCTGGTTCCTCTGCCTTTTCTAAATCCAGCTTGACTATCTGGACGTTCACAGTGCACATACTGTTGAAGCCTGGTGTGGAGAATTTTGAGCATTACTTTACTAGTGTGTGAGATGAGTGCAATTATGCAGTAGTTTGAACATTCTTTGGCATTGCCTTTCTTTGGGATTGGAATGAAAACTGACCTTTTCCAGTCCTGTGGCCACTGCTGAGTTTTCCAGATTTGCTGGCATATTGAGGTACAGCATTTTCACAGCATCATCTTTTAGGATTTGAAATAGCTCAAGTAGAATTCGATCATCTCCACTAGCTTTGCTTGTAGTGATGCTTCCATGTCTTGGCCATTGTAAATGATGCTTCAGTGAACATGGGGATGTGGATATGTTTACAAGTTAGTGTCTTGTTTCCTTTGGAAATACACCCTGAAGTGGAATGGCTGGACCACATGGTAGTTTTATTTTTAACTTCTTGAGGACCATCCATACTGTTTTTCATAGTAGCTGCAGAAATTTATACTCCCTTGAAGGTGCACAAGAGTATACTTTTCTCTATGTCCTTGCCAACACTTGATATTTCTTATCTTTTGATAATAGCCATTCTGGCATGTATAAGGTGACATCTCATTGCCTTAATTTGTATTTCCCTGATAATTATTGATGTTGAACACTTTTTTATGTACCTGTTTGGCCATCTTCATGGTTTTTTGGAAAGATGTCTTAATCTTCTGCCTGTTTTTTTAATCAGACTTTTTTTTTTTTTGAGCTATTGAATTGCATGTGTTCTTTACATATTTTGTATAACTCTTCTAAAATATCATTTTCAATAGCACAAAATATATTTTTTTCTGTCAAATAAGAGTGTACTCTAAATATAATGTGCCAAAGCAAGAATTATAATGCTACTTTACAATAACAGACTTTCCCAGTTAGATTATAATCACAAATAAAATGGGAAAAAGAGGGAGGTGTGGGGAAGAAGTTCCATGATCAGAGGACAGTGTGATACCCCCAGAGAATCACACACTGAGTAGTTCTCAGCCAGCTAAGCTGGCCCCATTATTCTCCCCTACTGCTTTGGCTTAGTTCTCCTGGCCTCTCTGAGGCTTCCCCTTTGCCTCCAGGCCAACGTTGAGATGTTTAGACTCAATTCAGCTCACAGACTTATTTCTACCCTGGCCTATTTACCATCTGCTGTCCAGATAATCAGTCTTTTAAGATCAGAGAGTATATCTCTTGTTTTCCTTTTCTTTTTTTAAATGCAACAGCTTATCATCAGTTCAGTTCAGTTCAGTCGCTCAGTCGTGTCTGACTCTTTGCGACCCCATGAATCGCAGCACGCTAGGCCTTCCTGTCTATCACCAACTCCCGGAGTTCACTCAGACTTGCATCCATCGAGTCCGAGATGCCATCCAGCCATCTCATCCTCGGTCGTCCCCTTCTTCTCCTGCCCCCAATCCCTCTCAGCATCAAAGTCTTTTCCAATGAGTCGAGACTCTTTGCATGAGGTGGCCAAAGTACTGGAGTCTCAGCTTTAGCATCATTCCTTCCAAAGAAATCCCAAGACTGCATGAGATGGCTCAATTACCATATTTGATGGACTTACAATGCAGAATGCTAGAGAAACATTTGAATATATTTTTTAAAAAAACTTCTGGAAAAGAATTAACCATAAATAGAATGAATACTAAAGAAATTTCCCCAGTTAATTGTTCAAAAAGATCTAGATGATTGTTTAGACCTCACCAATAGGGACCCATCTTGTTCAGACAGAGGTGTGAGCCTAAGTGATTTCAGTAGTTTGCCAACAGAACTGTCTTATAAAAAAGGCAAAATCTTCTTGAAAGAAAAGATATATAAACACACAGTGGAAACTCTGTTAACTAAGGTCCAGTTGACAGACTGTCTGGATTACCCAATGCTATACACTCATTCTCTTTGTAATACCCATTGATTGGTGGTATGAACACACAGACATCCCAGTAGTAAGCTACTTTCTATTAGTGTATCTCTCAAAGATCTGTACAATCAGTCCTATTTATCATCTGAGAACTTCAAAAGCAAATTATGAGATAAGAGAATGTTAGTCCTCATTAGATTTTGAAAGCTGGGAGACAAAACAAGCACAGATTTGGAAATATGCTGGAAGCAAGTTGGTTTAAGGAAGAGCTTATACATGAGATTAGAATTAAACTAGGCAGATGCCCTAGAAAAAAGTCTCAATATCGTTCTCCATCATTATTCCTTTAAAAAAGATTGGCAGTTCCTTTTTCAAAGTATCCTGAGCCTCGGCCTGGTGGTGAAGGGGACAGCCTAATTTGAAAACAAGACTACAGACCCTGCAGTGACTCCTCCAAGTCCCTTGGTGCCCTTATTCATTTGGAAAAACCCAAAGCGTTTATGTGATTTTTTTTTTTCTTTTTGCTACTTCAAAGAATGAAGTCCAAGTTAAATTATCTCAAGTACATTAAAGAGCCTTTGACTAGGATAGAAGACCCCCAGGGCATTAGAAATGGCTTTCTTTCTAGAACTATTTTATTGGAAGAGAAAGAAGTCTTTCTAACTTTCTCCAGGACCATGTTAACAGAGAGGTAGTATTTGTTTTGTTGTATAAAGAAGATAGGGCTTCCCAAGTGGCTCAGTGGTAAAGAACCCACCTGCCAGTGCAGGGGACGGGGGTTTGATCCCTGGTTTGGGAGGATCCTCTGGAAGACAAAATGGCAACCCATTCAGTATTCTTGACTGAAAAACCCCAAGGACAGAGTAGCCTGGTAAGGCTACAGTCCATGGAGTCCAAAAGAGTTGGACACAAGTGAGCACACACACATAAAGAAGACAGGATTAATATCAAACTGGAACAAAGAGAGAACTTATTTTTCCCCAAGGATGAGGAATACTGGCTTAGGGCCTTATTTTGAGCTTTAGAAAGTAGAAGCACAACTGGAAAGCAAAGAGGAAGTTAGTTCTAAAGGTAGGTTGAGGCATTAGCCCAAAGAAATGACAATATTGACCAGAGTCCTGGGATATCTACATAAAGAATCTTAGTGCTTATTGCCCATAATAATAATGATAATCACATTGCTAATGAATTCTTGGAAGTAGAATGGGGAATGAGAAATTTAACTGAGAGAGGCATATTCCAGTTAAGTAGAATAGTAGAGTAAGTTTCATTGAGAAGGTTATATTTGAGTGGAGACTTGAAGAAGGTGAGGGAGTAAGACATGTGGTTCCCTGGGGGAACAGCATTCCAGGCAGAAAGGACAACCAGAATAAACGCCTGAGCATAAGAGCATCCCGATCCAGGGATGCTTGGCCTACAGTGGGAAGATCCCTTGGAGAAGGGAATGGCAACCCACTCCAGTATTCTTGCCTGGAGAATCCCAGGGACAGAGGAGCCTGGCAGGCTACAGCNCATGTGGTTCCCTGGGGGAACAGCATTCCAGGCAGAAAGGACAACCAGAATAAACGCCTGAGCATAAGAGCATCCCGATCCAGGGATGCTTGGCCTACAGTGGGAAGATCCCTTGGAGAAGGGAATGGCAACCCACTCCAGTATTCTTGCCTGGAGAATCCCAGGGACAGAGGAGCCTGGCAGGCTACAGCCAAGTCACAGAGTTGGATACGACTAACCGACAGAGCACAGAGTGACCTCTCTCGTATCATGTTGATTGTATCACAAGAAGGACACTCAGCCATTTGCCACAGATAATGTTGCTTGTTTAAATATCTGCATAAGATAACTAAAAATAACAAAGACTCAAAATTCAGTGTGATTTGATACTGGTGGTGCTGGTGGTGAAGAACCCGCCTGCCAATGCAGGAGATGCAAGAGACCTGGGTTTGATCCCTGGGGCCCCGATCCCCTGAAAATCCCCTGGAGAAGGGAACGGCACCCACTCCAGTACTCTCCTGTGCCTGGGAAATCCCATGGATAGAGGAGCCTGGCATGCTTCAGTCCATAGGGTCGCAAAGAGTCAGACACGACTGAGCAATGGAGCACTACTAAAGAATTATCAGCAGAGAGGAGGCCAATGTGGTTTATCAAAATTTCAAAAACCTGGCCATGGATCTTCTAACACAACTATGTTCATAAAAACATACGAGGGACTTCCCTGGTGGTCCAGTGGCTAAGGCTCTGTGCTCCCAACGCAGAGGACCTGGGTTAGGGAACTAGATCCCACACGCCAGAACTCAGACCAGACACAGTCAAATAAATAGGAAAAACAACAACAACAAAAACACACATGAGAAGATTCGATACCATAAAGTTATTTGCCATCACTGAACCAGAGATGTCATGTCTATGGGTCTTTCCCTAAGAGGAACCTCCTACTCAATGTTGTAGGCTTTGGAATTAGAGTTCAAATCTGGGAGTTCAAGTCTTTCACTTAATTTCAAGTCTTTCACCTAATGTGTGACATTAGGCCAGACACTGACATTCTCTCAGGACCTCAGTTTCCTCATCTGTATGTTGGAATAAATCATAATATTCTCATGGGATTGCTGGGAGAATTAAATGATTAAATGGATTTTAGCACAGGGTTTGGCAAATATAAATGCTTAATAAACAATGGATGGTATCTATCACTACCTGTCCCCTTTAGAAAGCCATACCTGTTTAAATGGCTCAATTAAAGATTTTAAGTATAGCAAAACTGGCAATTTCAGATCTTCTAATGAAGGAACTAGACTGATATATGGTATAAAGAAAACATATTTCTAATAACTGAGGGAACTTGATAGTATCAATGCACTTAATATTGCTGTTCCCAAAAAGAAATTTTATTTTATGAGTCTCTTCATTTACTTAGGTGAATCAGCAAAGAAAGAAATGGAGGCTCAATCAAAAGTAACTTATAAGAACTTCAGGTTGCTAAAGGGTCTCCTATAGGAGATGAGAATGAAAATGATATAAAAGACAAAAGAGGTTAAAAGCTGCAAATACAGAAATTATGAAATAATAAAAATAGCAAGGAAAGTAAGCTAAAAACAATATATAAACAATAAACATCTAAAAATAATTACATAGTTTATAAAACTATAGGATCTAGCACAAAAACCTAGAGGGCTAAAAAGATAGAGTAGGTAATAGCATACATTTTTTAGATTCCTTGTACTTACAGAAACAAAGCAAGTCATCTACACCAGTGCACGCTAAGAGAGCTTTCTGTGACAAAACAAACGTTCTATAGTCTAGGCTATCTAATATGGAGGCCCTAACCACATGTGGGTATTAATAACTTAAAATGTGGTAGTGTGACTGAGTACAATTTTCCATTTTATTTAATTATTATTAAATGTAAATAGCCACCCGTGGCTAGTTGATGGCTACTATACTGGACAACACAACTGTAGACAGAAGCAGCTTCCACAGCCTATCTTCAGGGCTCAAAGGAGACCCCTTCCTCGACTGCAGCCCTTAATTAACTGTGGCCCCTTGGCAGCCGTCACATATTTCTACCTAACGAGCAAAACGAAACATGAGAGCACCACCACAAACTTGGGGCTGAAGCGGTTTTCCTTCTTCAGTCTTTGATTCACCCAGAAGAGCGAAAAGTCTTCCACGTGTACTCGACATGGCACAACACGGACCCTAAAGAAATCTTGTAGCAGAAGGAAAACCACGTTAAAATGACTCGGTGTTACGTCTAGGGCTCCTCACTCTCCCTGTTCTAACCCTTTAGAGGCCAATGACATTTCTGTTGTGCTTTCATAGTGCCATCCGGTGACTATCTTAGCTATGCGTACTTACTACTTTTTTAAGCTTTTATTTATTTATTTATTTAAAGTCTGACTGAGCTGAATCTTCGTTGCGACACCCAGGCTCTCCCTAATTGCGGCGCACAGGCTTCCTTGAGTGGCTTTCTCTTGCTGCGGAGCATGGGGTCTAGGGCGTGTGAGCTTCGGTAGCTGTGGTGCCTGGGCTTAGTTGTCCCACAGCACGTGCGATCTTCCTGGACTAGGATCGAACCCATGTCCCCTGCATTGGCAGATGAATTCTTAACCTCTGCACCACCAGGGAAGTCCTCATTTATACTTTTTAAATGTCTGCTTTATTTGTCACTTAACCCATCCCCACAGAAAACTGCTTGAGATCAGATACTATATTATTCATGAGTGTATTCCCAATGTACATTCCAATGCATTTTAAATATTAACACTTGTTATTAATTATAAGAATTATATAATTATAANGCACAGGCTTCCTTGAGTGGCTTTCTCTTGCTGCGGAGCATGGGGTCTAGGGCGTGTGAGCTTCGGTAGCTGTGGTGCCTGGGCTTAGTTGTCCCACAGCACGTGCGATCTTCCTGGACTAGGATCGAACCCATGTCCCCTGCATTGGCAGATGAATTCTTAACCTCTGCACCACCAGGGAAGTCCTCATTTATACTTTTTAAATGTCTGCTTTATTTGTCACTTAACCCATCCCCACAGAAAACTGCTTGAGATCAGATACTATATTATTCATGAGTGTATTCCCAATGTACATTCCAATGCATTTTAAATATTAACACTTGTTATTAATTATAAGAATTATATAATTATAATTATTAATTAGAATAAATTGAATATACTATGTTTTCTCAAAATCTTTCATTCTTTCCTCAGCACATTTATAGCCTGGCTTTCATTCTCAATATCCCATTGTAATTACTTTTATCACTTTCCTCAGGCTTTCCAATACACCAAGTTGGATACTTTTCAAATTCTCCTCTCTCCACTCCAAAGTCCGTATGTACCAACATGAAATTCAACATTTCCTCTCAAATGTGTTTCTCTTCCTATATTTATTGGTTTAGTTAATAGTACTACATATAATCCAAGTTGCCTAGGATAAAATAACTTTTTAAAGCTAGGCATCATCCTTGATATTTCTTCGTGTATCACGCTCAACTGATATCAAGCACTGTGGATTCTACAGCCCCCTTTAGTATCCTTTAATCTGCCCTCTTTGCTCTGACTACCTTAGGTTAGCCCTTCACCACTTCTCATCTACATTTTCATAGGATATAGAACAAATAAATTAAAAATGGAAACCTCACTTAAATATAGTTGGGAAACAGAAGAGGGAGCTCTCATGCCCTTTGAAGATGACAGAGCCCAAAAGGCAGACTCTTCCTCATTCCTAGCAAGGATTCGGGATTAATCAAAGGATTAATGAAAAGCCATGGACTCTTTGCTTATTATTGCCCTCCCACCTTCCTTTTCCGCTCTTTAAATGTATTCTCTTTCCTTTGCCATGTGGGGATCTGCACATGGCTTACCTTGGTTGCAGACTCAAAACTATAATTTTCTGCTGATCCTGAATAAAACTGTCTTTGCTAGAGAGACAGCTGGCAGTCTATTTGTTTCAGGTCAACAAGGACCTTCTCTCTGCTTTTAATCAAGCTGCTCTATAATGGGTCTTCCACACTTCCAGAATAACTTCTCTAAAAATGCAAAAATGATCAGAAAATTGCTCTGCTGAAAACTCACTAACTCCTCCCCCTTTCTCATCTCTAGGCCTCTGGAATGAAATGCCAACTCTTTAGCATAACTTACAAAGCCTTTTCTAATGTGGCCCTTGCCTAACGCCCACTGCATGGTCTAAAGAAACATGTGGTTAGAACTCTTAAAAGTACCTGAGAGAAACAAGCACAAGGGAATTAAAACAATGCATTATAATACTTTATTGTTTGTATTTTGACCCAGTGTAGCACTCCAATCTCAGACTATGGGAGAAGGTCCTTTATTCATAAGTAAGGTCTGCTGGAAAGGTCTAGATTTCCACTATTCATTATGGTAGCCACTAGCCACATATATCTATTAAGTATATGATATGTGGCTAGTTCAAATTGAGATGTGCTCTTAGTATAAAATAAATTAAAAACTTTAGAGACAATAAAAAAGAACAGGTGTAGCCTCTTACCCAAGATCCAGACTTCTGAAGGAAGTAATAGTGAAGGCAGAAGGAAGGAGCCTTGATCTCCTATTAGAATTCAGTTCAAATCATGATATCAAACTTACTATGATAAACAGGATCTCTTCTTTGCCTAGGCAAAGTTTATTGTCTTTAAATCACTACAACAGTCTACAAGATCTACCTCAGTTCTTATCTCACTGACTTTATCTCCCAACTACTCACTTCCCCAAGTTCTAGGATCACCCCAAGCAACCTCCTCTCCTAGAGCTTACACCTTCACTGTTCCCTCTGCCTATGACATTCTTCACATAGCAATAGGCAATAGGCATGGCTGGCTCTTCTCTCTTCCTTCTTTCATCCTTTTCTTATGACTCCAGTTTAGGGCAGAATCCTGTGTATATATCCTTGCTCCAGTTACCTTTTCTTGCTTCATTTTTATCTATGTGAAATTACTGTGCACTCTATTTTTTATTTCACTATTGTCTGTCATCAACTCNAGTGAAGTGAGTGAAGTGAGTCAGAAAGAGAAGGATAAATATCATATTCTAACACATATATATAGAATCTAGAAAAATGATACTGAAGATTTATTTCAGGCCAGCAATGGAGAAACAGACATAGAGAATAGACTTATGGACATGGGGATAGGGGAGAAGAGGGTGAGATATATGGAAAGAGTAACATGGAAACTTACATTACCATATATAAAATACATAGCCAACAGGAATTTGATATATGGCTCAGGAAACTCAAACAGGGAATCTGTAATAATCTAGAGGGGTAAATGGGGTGGGAGATGGGAAGGTGGTTCAAAATGAAGGGTATATATGTATACCTATGGCTGATTCATGTTAAGGTTTGATATAAAGCAACAAAATTCTAAAGCAATTATCCTTCACTAAAAAAATAAATTAAAAAAAATAAATGAGTGGTGCTCTTTTTCTTCCATCTTCATAAGAGGTGAAGATACATTATATATTTATGGAAAATTCAATACAGCAGAAAGAAAGGAAATATCAGTATTTACACACCAATAAAGAGATCAATAAAATATATAAGGCAAAAATTGAGAGGATTAAGGGAATAGTAGAGAACCATAAATTAAGAGAGGCTTCAATACCCCACTCTCAATAATGGATAGAACAAACAGAAAGAAGTAAAGCAATAAAGTACTTGATGTGATACACAAACTAGATTTAACAGGGATGTCCAGAACATTCATCCTGAAACAACAAAGTACACATTCTTCTCAAGTATACTCAAGACATTTTTTCAGGATAGATCATAGGTTAAGCCACCAAAAATTATTCTCTCAAAATTATCCAAGCTAGGCTTCAACAGTATGTGAACTGAGAGCTCCCAGATGTTCAAGCTGGATTTAGCAAATGCAAAGGAACCAGGGATCAAATTGTCAACATCCTTTAGATCATCAAAAAAGCAAGAGACTTCCAGAAAAACATCATCTTCTTCGCTGACATTGCTAAAGCCTTTGACTGTGTAGATCGACCACAACAAACTGTGGAAAATTCTTCAAGAGATGGAAATACCAGACCACCTGACCTGCTGCCTGAAAAACCTGTATACAGATCAAGAAGCAACAGATAGACCTGGACATGGAAAAACAGACTGGTTTCAAATTGGGAAAGGAGTATGTCAAGTCTGTATATTGTCAACCTGCTTATTTAACCTATATGCAGGGTACATCATGTGAAATGCTGGGCTCAATGAATCACAAGCTGGAATCAAGATTGCTGGGAGAAATATCAATAACCTCTGATACACAGATGACACCACCATTATGGCAGAAAGCAAAGAGGAACCGAAGAGCCCCTTGATGAAGGTGAAAGAGGAGAGTGAAACAGGTGGCTTAAAACTCAACATTCAGAAAACTAAGATCATCACATCTGGTCCCATCACTCCATGGCAAATAGATGGGAAAATAATGGAAATAATGAAAGACTTTATTTTCATGGACTCTAAAATCACTGCAAAATTCTGTCTGCAGCCATTAAATTAAAAGATACTTGCTCCTTGGAAGAAAAGCTAGGACAAACCTAGACAGCATATTAAAAACCAGAGATATCACTTTCCTGACAAAGGTCCATATACTCAAAGTTATGGTTTTTCAAGTAGTCATGTACAGATGTGAGAGTTGGACCATAAGGCTGAGTGCCAAGGAATTGATGCTTTTGAACTGTGGTGTTGGAGAAGACTCTTGATAGTCCCTTGCACTGCATGGAAATCAAACCAGTCAATCCTAAAGGAAATCAGTTCTGAATATTCACTGGAAGGATTGTTGCTAAAGCTGAAGCTCCAATACTTTGGCCCCCTGAAGCAAAGAGCTGACTCACTATAAAAGATCCTGATGCTGCCAAAGATTGAAGGCAGGAGGAGAAGAGGACAACAGAAGACAAGATGGCTGTGACTCAATGGACATGAGTTTGAGCAAGTTCCAGGAGATGATGAACATAGGGAAGCCTGGAATGCTACAATCCAGGGGGTCTCAAATAAAAATAGCTATACAGGACTGAGCAACTGAATAACAACCACAATGGAAGTTAGAAGTCAATAACAGAAGGGCTTCCCAGGTGGCATGAGTGGTAAAGAATATGTCTGCCAATGATGTTGATTCCAGAGACGGGGGTTCAATCCCTGGGTCAGGAAGACAGATCCCCTGGAGAAGGAAATGGCAACCCATTCCAGTATTCTTGCCTTGAAAATTCCATGGACAGAGGAGCCTTGCAGGCTATAGTCCATGGC
>SJYX01016801.1:79397-103651 GCA_006410675.1 Oreotragus oreotragus
AGAGTAAAGAAGTTGGCTTAAAACTCAACATTCAGAAAACTAAGATCATGGCATCTGGTCCCATCGCTTCATGGCCAATAGATGGGTTAACAATGGAAACAGTGACAGACTTTATTTTCTTGGGCTCCAAAATCACTGCAGATGGTGACTGCAGCCATGAGATTAAAAGACACTTGCTATTTGGAAGAAAATCTATGGCAAATCTAGACATCTTATTAAAAAACAGAGACATCACTTTGCCAACAAAAGTCTGTCTAGTCAAAACTATGGCTTTTCCAGTAGTCATGTACGGATATGAGAGCTGGACCATAAAGAAAGCTGAGCACCGAAGAACTGATGCTTTTGAACCGTGGTGTCAGAGAAGACTCTTGAGAGTCCTTTGGAATGTAAAGAGATCCAACCAGTCAATTCTAAAGGAAATCAGTCCTGAATATTCACTGGAAGGCTGATGCTGAAACTGAAGCTCCAATACCTGATGCGAAGAACTGACTCATTGGAAAAGACCATGATGCTGGGAAAGATTGAAGGTGGGAGAAGAAAGGGACAACCTGGGATGAGATGGCTGGATGTCATTACCGACCCAATGGATATGAGTTTGAGCAAGCTCCGGGAGTTGTTGATGGACAGGGAGGCCTGACGTGCTGCAGTCTGTGGGATCGCAAAGAGTTAGACACAACAAGCAACTGAACTGAACTCACCATACAGGGTTCATAAAAAACTACAATAAAAAAATTAAGTGGGGTAATTCCAACTATGCTTTAATGATGCAATTTGGACTCTGAAAGAGATTATGAGTCACTTAACGAAAGACAGCTTGCTTTAGACATCTTTATTTTGGCTCGGCCATGTGACAAAGCAGTAAACTTTGTACATATTGTTCAATCCATAAGTGTTCACTGGATATTTAGAAAGAAACAGAATCAGCAAATTTTTATATTCAGGACTTTTCCTTCTGTGATCACTCACCTGCTTACTTCCCAACTCTTCCCCAGCAACTTTCTTCTGATTCACTGCCCTGTACTTTAGCAAAAGCGGTGTTGTTTTATGAATTCATACCTTTATTATTTTCCACCTTCTCCACTTAGCTAAGCTCTACTCATTCCTCACAATTTAGCTCAGCTACCATGTTCTTGAAGAAGTCTCGCCTGACTCCATTATCCACCCCCAGACTAAACTAAATGGTATAATTCGGACTGCCATAGTACCCAATGGGCTTCCCTGGTGGCTCAGACAGTACAGAATCCGCGTGCAATGTGGGAGACCTGGGTTCGATCCCTGGGTCAGAAAGATCCCTTGGAGAAAGGCATGGCAACCCACTCCAGTATTCTTGCCTAGAGAATCCCCATGGACAGATGAGCCTGGCAGGCTACAGTCCATGGGGTCACAAAGAGTTGGACATGACTGAGTGACTAAGCACAGCACTTAGAACCCAATATAAGTATCCAATAATGTAGTTGCCACAAAACATAGAAACTAACCACTTAAATATCTGTGCCCACTCATAAACTGTAAGCTCTTTAAAGCTTCTATCTTTATAGTCACAAATACTAGCACAGATTCAACAAATATTTATTGAATGAATGAAAGAATGAGCAAACTCATCTCATTCCTTTTTTGCCTTAATTTTTCTCTCTTTAACTTAACTATGTTTGGTCAGCTGGTCACCCACAATTTTAACTATCTTAAAAAACAAATGAACAAAATCCTCTATGGCCAAACAGAAATCAAAAATTAAAATGACCCTGAGTTCTGCTTATTTATATACCCAAAAAGTATTCCTACCTAATATTTTACAATTAATATTCAATAACTACTTAACATCACCACCACTTTCTCCTAATGTCCTCTAAAGCAGAATCACATCTTAATATTCACTCTTTCACAGTCACACATATTATTTATTTCTACTGTTCTTTCTCCTTGAAAAGATATAGAGTAACTCTTTCTCTACTGATGCTATCATGTCTGTCCCCTTCCATTTCTAGAGCCCCTGCCCTTAATCTCTTTCAGTTCAGTTTGCTCTAGATGCATCAAAGGAATAATTTAGTATACTGAAACTACATATAAGGAATTTCTGTTTCTTACTATACAGTATTCTAATTACATAGAATCCACAATTTTTAGCCTGTCTTTTAAAGATATGCATCACACCTTCATCTCTACCAGTATTCTCCTTGTTTCCTCTAAAAATATTTTTGTATTTCCCCTGTGTTTCCAGGTATGCATTTCCCATTGAAGCCAAGCAAATATTCTTGATGTATATCATAGTAAATCTGCAAATTCCTGCATGGTTACTTTTGTATACTGAGCTTTCAAGCTTTCCCCATTCTCTTTGTACCTTGACTCCTTTTTTTAATTTAAATTAATTTTTATTGGAGTATAGTCGTTTTGCAATGTTGTGTTAGTTTCTGTTATACAGCAAAGTGAACCAACCACACATATATGTATATCCACTCTTTTTTAGATACCCTTCCCATGTAGATCACCACAGAGCATTAGGTAGAAATCCCTGCACTGCACAGTAGGTTTTCATCAATTAACCATTTTATAAAAAGTAGTATATATATGTCAATCCCAATCTCCCAGTAACGTCCCACCCCCACTACCCTCCTTGGTATCCATGGCTGTTTTCTACACTTATGACTCTCTTTCCTCTTTGCTAGTAAGTTCATCTGCTCCATTTTTCTAGATTCCACATATAAATGATATTGCACAGTATCTGTTTTTCTCTTCCTGAGTTACTTCACTCTTGATGACAATCTCTGGGTCCATCTATGTCACTACAAATGGCATTATTTTATTCCTTCTTATGGCTGTGTAATAAACCACTTTGTCCATTCCTCTGTTGATAGACATTTAGGTTGCTTCCACGTTGTGGCTATTGTAAACAATGCTGCAATGAAAGCTGAGGTGCATGCATCCTTTCAAATTATGGTTTTTCTCCAGCTGTATGCCAGGAGTGGAAATGCTGGATTATATGGTAGATCTAGTTTTAAAAGGAGCCTCCATATTGTTCTCCATAGTGGTGGTACCACCGACAATTTAAGAGGGTTCCTTTTTCTTCACTGGAGAAGGAAATGGCAACCCACTCCAGTACTCTTGCCTGAAAAACTCCATGGACTGTCGCCTACATGGACTGTCGCCTGAGGAGTCTGGTAGGTGACAGCCCATGGAGTCACAAAGAGTCTGACACGACTGAGTGACTTCACGACGACTTTTTCTTCACACCTTATGCACTCTGTAGATTTTTTTGATGATGGGCATTCTGACTGGTGTAAGATGATACCTTGTTGTAGCACTGATTTGCACTTCTCTAATAATTAGTGATGTTGAGCATGTCTTTATGTGCTTTTTTGGCCATCTGTCTCTTTGGGGTAAATTTCTATGTATACATTCTGATCATTTTTTGATTAAGTTATTTGTTTTCTGAGATTGGGGTGCATGAGCTGCTTGTACATTTTGAAGATTAATCCCTCATCAATCACTTCATTTGCAAATATTTTCTCTCATTTTGCAGGCCATCTTCTCATTTTGTTGATGATTTCCTTTGCTGTGCAAAATCTTGCAAGCTTAACCAGGTCTCATTTGTTTACTTTTGTTATTGTTTTCATTACTCTAGGTGCTGAACAAAAACATCCCTGTTTACATTTCTCCTCCTTCTTAATTACCTTCAGGAATATTAATTGCTCCCTTAATAAACAGCCTTTTAACATTTGTAGTTTACCTGAACTGACACTATATTGCTCTGTAAGTTTTTGGGAGGAAGTTTATGTGTGCAATTCTGGATTACTGTTCTCCCTTACAGGGCTTAATCCAGCAGCACACTCTGTCATATAAGTTGGTNCTTTGCTGTGCAAAATCTTGCAAGCTTAACCAGGTCTCATTTGTTTACTTTTGTTATTGTTTTCATTACTCTAGGTGCTGAACAAAAACATCCCTGTTTACATTTCTCCTCCTTCTTAATTACCTTCAGGAATATTAATTGCTCCCTTAATAAACAGCCTTTTAACATTTGTAGTTTACCTGAACTGACACTATATTGCTCTGTAAGTTTTTGGGAGGAAGTTTATGTGTGCAATTCTGGATTACTGTTCTCCCTTACAGGGCTTAATCCAGCAGCACACTCTGTCATATAAGTTGGCTTTTTAATTTAAGTTGGCTAATTTATAGGTGGCCCTATAAAAACCCACCTGCCAATGCAGGAGACACAGGAGATGTGGATTGGATCCTTAGATCAAGAAGATGCCCTGGAGGAGGGCATGGCAACCCACTCCAGTATTCTTGCCTGGAGAATCCCATGGACAAAGGAGCCTGGTGGGCTACAGTCCATAGGGTCACCAAGAGTCGGGCACCACTGAAGAGACTTAGCATGCACCAGTAATTTACTATCTTACATTTAAAGGGACTCAGTAAATGCAATTAAACTGAACTGACTATTCTTCAATAAACTTTACAAGTGATAGTGAAATAAACAGTAAATTTAAATTATAGTTAGTGTTTAAAATCAGTAATACTTCCTATAACTCTACTCATCTTAGAATATTTGCATAGAGCTTTTGCATATGCATTCAATTGTTATTTCTGTTTTTAAACCTCATCCCCACTTCATACTTCATTCCTTTTACTACTAAATGTACATGTAATGAAACCTGAAGGAAACTGAAGGGCATACTAGAGAATATCACTTTTCACTTAAGTCTCACTGCTCATAATTATTTATACATCTGGTATGAAGCCATCATATCAATATTCTCCACATTGAGAGCTTTATTTATGGCCCTTGGTGGCTCAGATGGTAAAGAATCTTCCTGCAATGCAGGAGACCTGAGTTTGATCCCTGGGTCAGGGAGATCCCTTGGAGAAGGCAATGTACCCACTCCAGTATTTTTGCCTGGAGAATTCCATGGACGTAGGAGGCTGTTGGGCTATAGTCCATGGGGTCACAAAGAGTCAGATACAACCGAGTGACACACTTTGACTTTCATGTCAAAGGATAATTAATACGTTCAGTTGAGTTCAGTTCAGTCGCTCAGTTGTGTCCGACTCTTTGTGACCCCATGAACTGCAGCACACCAGGCCTCCCCGTCCATCACCAACTCCTGGAGTTCACTCAGACTCATGTGCATTGAGTCAGTGATGCCATCCAGCCATTTCATCTTCTGTTATCCCCTTCTCCTCCTGCCCTCAGTCCCTCCCAGCATCAGGGTCTTTTCCAGTGAGTCAACTCCGCATGAGGTGGCCAAAGTATTGGAGTTTCAACCTCAGCATCAGTCCCTCCAATGAACACCCAGGACTGGTCTCCTTTAGGATGGACTGGTTGGATCTCCTTGTAGTCCAAGGGACTCTCAAGAGTCTTTTCCAGCACCACAGTTCAAAAGCATCAATTCTTCGGCACTCAGCTTTCTTCACAGTCCAACTCTCACATCCATACATGACCACTTTCTATCACAGACCTTAACAAATTTACTTATACAATTTAGCAACAAGAAACAGTAAAAGAAAATGCCACAGTAAATGTTTCTGCCCATATATTGTCACTAGGTTAATAAAAAAATTCACTTTTGGGAGAATACTATCTAAGAAATAAATAACATAAAATGCTATTTTGAATAAAATTTTGTATCCATATATTCATTTTGTTTCTTTAAAGAACAAACTAAAGGTATCAAAAACCCATTAAGATATTTAGTTAATGGATAAAACAGACTTGATCAATATATTAAACAAAAACTTACAGGATCAGCAGGTCCACAGAATTCTCGAAATGTCATTGTAGGATTAGTTTGTTGAATCTCCATTGCTACACAAGGCCCAGAATACATTTCTGTCACCATTTCCTATAATATAGACATAAGATAATATTAACAAATGAGTAGAATTTAATAATCTTTTGCTTCTCTTCGATTAATTGCACTACTATTCTATTGCACTCAAATTTTAAAGTTATCTTTGATTTCTTCTCCACCTGTACTCTCTATGCCAAGCACTTCCCACATTTTGTCCATTTTTCCTACAAAAATGTATTTTAGATATGTTCCCTTGTCTCCATTCCTACTATTACCATACTAATGCTTTATTACTTGATACGTTCACTATTTGAAATTATCTTCTAGTACATATTTCTTTTAAAAAGCTCTCTCCTCCCAAACACAAATTATATTAAATGAACATTTAAAAAGATATATATTCCAAAGTGTTTCTCCCAAAGAAACCTATAAAAATCATAGTGAGTTTCAGCAATGAGGATAATAGGCATCAGATCATTTTCTCACATTAAACACCTAGAAACTAAAAGCAATAAACATATATTGTTTTTAGACACTGAACAATAGACAGCACAGTACCATGATCCTCAAGAGAAGGAAAATGAAAGGGATAAGCTGTACATCTGCCCATCTTACTGCCTGAAGGCTTCTAGACAGTGAAACAGGTATAAGAAACACAAAAGAGCCCAACATTCTCGCTGAATAGAACAGATCGAGACTGGAGTTTAGGGAGGCCGATGAGGCTATGATTTGCCGAACAGAATAATAGAGGAAGTGGGAGAGCAACAAGAGAGGAAGCCTCAGGGATCTGCAGAGACGTTTTTGAGTCTTAGACTAACAGTCTGTGTTTATATAGAGGATACTACTGAAGGCTGAGAAAAGAAGTCCCAGAAAGCAGTAAATGAAACAATTCATAAATACAGTATAAGACTGGGAAGAATTTGTACTCTTATAAGCTGGAGTGGAAAGCCCCCATATATACAGGGTATCATGTAGAGTCCTCAGAATGGTATTACACCCTAGTTGTTATTGTTCACTCACTAACAGTATACAACACTTTGTGATCGCATGAACTGCAGAATGCCAGGCTTCTTTGCCCATCACTATCTCCCTGAATTTGCTCAAACTCATGTCCATTGAGTCAGTGATGCCATTCAACCACCTCATCCTCTGCTGNACCCTAGTTGTTATTGTTCACTCACTAACAGTATACAACACTTTGTGATCGCATGAACTGCAGAATGCCAGGCTTCTTTGCCCATCACTATCTCCCTGAATTTGCTCAAACTCATGTCCATTGAGTCAGTGATGCCATTCAACCACCTCATCCTCTGCTGTCCCCTCCTCCTCTGCCCTCCATCTTTCCCAGCATCAGGATCTTTTCTAATGAGTTGGCTCTTTGCATCAGGGGGCTAAAGTACTGGAGCTTCAGCATCAGTCCTTCCAATGATATTCAGGATTGATTTCCTTTAGGATTGACTGGTTTGATTTCCCCACATTCCAAGGGATTCTCAAGAGTCTTCCCCAACACCACAGTTCAAAAGCATCAATTCTTTGGCATTCACCCTTCTTTACGGTTCATCTCTCATATCCATACATGGAAAAACCACAGTTTTGACTAGACAGACCTTTGTCAGCAAAGTAATGTCTCTGCTTTTTAAAACACTGTTTAGGTTTGACATAGCTATTTTTCCAAGGAGCAAGTGTCTTTTAACTTCATGGCTGCAGTCACCATCTTTTGGAGCCCAAGAAAATGAAATCTGACACTGTTTCCACATTTTTCCCATCTATTTGCCATGAAGTGATAGGACCAGATGCATGATCTTAGGTTTTTGAATGCTGAGTTTGAAGCCAGCTTTTCACTCTCTTCTTTCACATTCATCAAGAGGCTCCTTAGTTCCTCTTCATTTTCTTCCATTAAAATACATTATAGTAGTTGCCCTAAATGTGCCTTATGTATGGAACACTCTGTATCTATCCTATGAAAGCTTAAAAGCAAGTCTCAAAAGTGTCAAACTGATCCCAAGTAACTTGTCCAAGGGCCAGAACAAAATCAAACAATTTTTAAAGGAATACAGCAACACCATGTAACAGTGTAAATTCCACAACACCAGTACATAACGAAAATTGCCAGGCATACAAAGAAGTGGGAAAATATAAAGTATCACCAGAACCAAACTCAA
This sequence comes from Oreotragus oreotragus, assembly GCA_006410675.1. NCBI lineage: Eukaryota > Metazoa > Chordata > Mammalia > Artiodactyla > Bovidae > Oreotragus > Oreotragus oreotragus. Next base: position 87,346 of record SJYX01016801.1, read on the forward strand.
GAGACACAAACCCAGTGAGGATAGAAATGATGGCTGCAATTAAACAAGAAGTTTTAAAAGTCACTATAAATAGGTTCTACATGCTCAAATTATAGAAGAAAACATGTATATAATACACAGCAAAAGAAGATATTTAAAAGATCCAAACAAAACTTCTAGAGATGAAAACTACATCTGAATTTATAAATGATGAAGAGGCTAAACCCTGTAGATAAATTAGAAGGCATGCAACAGAAACTTTTTAAAAGCAAGCATGGAAAGAAAGAAGAGTGAAGAAAAACTTTTAAATTTTAAAAAAAGACTATGGGACAACGTCAAGCAGTGTAATTGGAGCCTCAGAAGAAAGGATGATGAACAGAAATTATGGGGAATTAATTAATTTTGAGGATTAACGACTAAAAAGTTTTTAAATTTGATGAAATTGAAGAGGAACTAAAAAGCCTCTTGATGAAAGTGAAAGAGGAGAGTGAAAAAGTTGGCTTAAAGCTCAACATTCAGAAAACTAAGATCATGGCATCCAGTCCCATCACTTCATGGGAAATGGATGGGGAAACAGTGGAAACAATGTCAGACTTTATTTTGCGGGGCTCCAAAATCACTGCAGATGGTGACTGCAGCCATGAAATTAAAAGACGCTTACTCCTTGGAAGAAAAGTTATGACCAACCTAGACAGCATATTCAAAAGCAGAGATATTACTTTGCCAAGAAAGGTCTGTCTAGTCAAGGCTATGGTTTTCCCAGTAGTCATGTATGGATGTGAGAGTTGGACTGTGAAGAAAGCTGAGCACCGAAGAATTGATGCTTTTGAACTGTGGTGCTGGAGAAGACTCTTGAGAGTCCCTTGGACTGCAAGGAGATCCAACCAGTCCATTCTGAAAGAGATCAGCCCTGGGATTTCTTTGGAAAGAATGATGCTAAAGCTGAAACTCCAGTACTTTGGCCACCTCATGCAAAGAGTTGACTCATTGGAAAGACTCTGATGCTGGGAGGGATTGGGGGCAGGAGGAGAAGGGGATGACAGAGGATGAGATGGCTGGATGGCATCACCGACTTGATGGATGTGAGTCTAAGTGAATTCTGAGAGTTGGTGATGGACAGGGAGGCCTGGCGTGCTGCGATTCATGGGGTCGCAAAGAGTCGGACACGACTGAGCAACTAAACTGACTGAACCCACAGATATAACAAAATCCACGGAGAAAAAGTGGAAAGAAAAATAAAGTAGGCCACATCATAATCAGATTGGCTATAAAACAAGAACAACAATAACAAAAAAAAAGCAGCGAAAAACAGTGAAACAAAAATAACAAAAACTGTAGAAACATCCAAAAAAAAAAAAAAAGAAAACAGAACAAAGATAAGGATAAAAACAACTTATGCCAAATTCTATAATCAGTTGAGAAAATATTTGGAAAATATTTTTTGAAATGAATGAAAAATAAAGGCTTTTTCAGAGTATAGGTATTTAACCTCTTTGGTTAAGTTTATTCACAGGTATTTTACTCTTTATTACCCAATTTCAAATGGGGATTGCTTTCTCACTTTCTTTCTGATAGTTCATTTTAGTGTACAGGAAATCAATAGATTTCTATATGTTAACCTTGTATCCTGCAACTTTACTGAATTCACTTAATTCTAATAGTTTTTGTTTGTTTTTGGCAGAGACTTTAGGATATTCTCTATATAATATGATTTGTTGTTGTTTAGGTGCTAAGTTGTGTCTCATTCTTTTGTGACCCAATAGATTGCAGACCACCAGTTTCATCTGCCCATCGGAATTTCCCAGGCAAAAATACTACAATGGGTAAGCATTTCCTTCTCCGTTGGATCTTTCCAACCCAGGGATCATACCTGCATCTACTGCATTGGCAGGTGGATTCTTTAACTCTGAGCTTCCAGGGTAGCATATAGTACCATATCATCTGCAAATTGTGACAGTTTTATTTATTCCTCACAATTTGAATGCCTCTTATTTCTTTTACTTCTCTGATTACTATGGCAAAGACCTCTAATACTATGTTAAATAGAAGCAGGGAGAGTTGGCATCCTTGTCTTGGAAGTAAAAGACTTATACTATGTAAACTATAGAATACTGATGAAGGAAACTGAAGATGATGCAAGGATATCCTGTATTCTTGGATTGGAGAAAGTAATATTGTTAAAATGGCTATACTAACCAAAGCAATCTACAGATTTAATGCAATCTCTATCAAAATATACATGACATTTTTCACAGAACTCAAACAAATAATCCTAAAATTTATATGGAACTACAAAGGACCCTGAATTGCCACAGCAATCTTGAGGGGGGAAAAATGCTGGAGGTATCATGTTCCCTGACTTTAGACTGCACAGGAAAGCTACAGTAGTCAAAACAACATAGTACTGGTACAAAGACAGATACATAAATGAAGGGAACAGAATAGAAGGCACAAAATAAGCCCACACACTTATGATCACTCTACAACAAAGAAGGCAAGAATATACAATGGGAAAAGACTGTCCCTTTAACAAGTGATGCTGAGAAAACTGAACAGCTACATGTAAGAATGAAATCAGAACATTTTCTTACACTGTATAAAAAATATACTCAAGATAAATTAAAGACCTAAATGTAAGACCTGAATCCAAAAGAAAATTACTTCTACAAGAAAATACAGACAGAATATACTTCAACATAAATTGCAGCATTATTTTTTTTTTGGATCAGTCTCAGGCAAAATAAATAAAAGCAAAAATAAATAAATGGGAACTATTAAACATAAAAAGTTTTATACAACAAAGGAAACCATCAACAAAATGAAAAGACAACATACTGAATGGGAGAAAAAAATTATAAATACTATGATTGATAAGGATTTAATATCAAAAGTAAAGAGCTCATAGAACTCAATGTCAAAAAGCAAAAAACTCTATTTGTTTTAGAGGGCTGAATAGACATTTTTCCAAAGAAGACATACAGATGGCCAACAGACATACAGATGGCCAAAATCTCTCAGATTTTGTTTGTCTGATAAAGTCTTTCTTTTTTGATAGAAAGATCACTGACTTACAGTATTAGTTTCAGGTGTACAACACAGTGATTCAATATTTTTATAGATTACATTCCATATACAGTTATTACAAAATAATGGCAATATTCTCCTGATAGTTCATCCTTTATACCAGAGAAGTGCAAATAAAAGCACAATGAGCTAGCATACCTGCGAAAATAGCTACCATCAAAATGTCTACAAATAACAAATGCTGGCAAGGATGTGCAGAAACGGGAACCCCAATACATTATTAGTGAGAATGTAACTGGTGTAGCCACTATGGAAAACAGTATGGAGGTTCCTCAGAAAAAGTAAAAACAGAACTACCATATGATCCAGCAACTCTACTGCTGGATATATATCTGAAGAAAATAAAAACACTAATTCAAAAAGATACATGCATTCCAGTAGAGGCATTATTTTCAAGAGCCAATATATGGAAGCAATCTAGTATCCAAAAACAGGTGAATGAATGATGAAGATGTGATATATACATACAATGGAATACTACTCAGTAATTTTAAAGAAAGAACAAAATTCTACCATTGGCAACAATGTGGATAAACCTAGAGTGTATTATTCCTAGTGAAGTAAGTCATAGAAAGACAAATATTCTGCATGTTACCATTTATATATGAAATCTTTTAAAAAAATGTATATTACAAAACAGAACTAGACTCACGGATATAGAGAACAAACTAATGGTGACCAGTAAAGAGAAGAAAGGGAGTAGGGGCAGGACAAGGGTATGGAGTTAAGAGATACAAACTATCATGTATAAAATAAACAGCAAGGATAAACCTGTCAGGGGAATATTGCCATTATTTTGTAATAACTGTAAATGGAATATAATCTATAAAAATATTGAATCGCTGTCTTATACACCTGAAACTAATATTGTCAGCCAATGATCTTTCTTAAAGAGAAGAAAGGGAGTAGGGGCAGGACAGGGGTATGGAGTTAAGAGATACAAACTATCATGTATAAAATAAACAGCAAGGATAAACCTGTCAGGGGAATATTGCCATTATTTTGTAATAACTGTAAATGGAATATAATCTATAAAAATATTGAATCGCTGTCTTGTACACCTGAAACTAATATTGTCAGCCAATGATCTTTCCAATCAAAAGAGAAAGACTTTTTCAGACAAACAAAATCGGAGAGAATTCACCACCACCACCCCATACCATACAAAATGTTAAAGGAAGTTCTTCAAACAGAATAAAAATGCCAGACAAAAATATGGAGCCACACAAAACAATGGTAAATATGTGGGTAAATATAAAACATGTTTTGCAGCAATTAAAAATGAAAATTTAATTAATTATTTAAAGCAAAAGTATTAAAAATGTATCATAAAGCTTTTAACATATAAGTATAAAATGTAAAACAACAGCATGAGAGTAAGAGGGAGGAAACAGATGTATACTTTTTAAGGTTCTTAACTGTATATGTGAAATGGTTTAAGGAAAAACATGGTCCCAAAAAAGTGCCTCTCACTGAAAGATTCAGAGAATGGAACATTTCAGACAGAACTGAAAACAAATACAAAGACCTAGAGGAAGAAGTACAGTTGGGGTATATGAAGTTCAGTAAAGAGCTATGCTATCAGGAGCTGGGTGAGACCACAGGAAAGCAGTTAAGAGATGAGGCCCAGGGGACTTCCCTGCTTGTCCAGTGGTTAAGACTGCCTTCCAAAGCAGGGAGTGTGGGCTCAGTCCTTGTTGGGGAGCTAAGATTCCACATGCCTTGTGGCCAAAAAACCAAAACATAAAACAGAAACAACGTTGTAACAAATTCAGTAAAGACTTTAAAAATAGTCCACATTAGAAAAGAAAAGGGATGAGGTCAGATCATGGTAGGCCAAGTAAGTAAACCATGTTAATGACTTTGGAAGGCTTATAATACCCAATGCCAAAGTAAAATAAAGGCAATTTATTACAGACCAGTATTTAAATATTAATCAGAACTCAATCATCCTGTCTACTAAAAATGCCAGAAGTTAAATAAGGAGAGGACTTCATAATTAATATGGTAAACAGATCCCTACGCATTAGGACCCCTAAATTATGCCCCTGAAGTTACTTCACTAATTCACAAAGGTCATATGAAATTGATTTTTATGGATAATTATGTTGAGGAGGATGTTCTGTCTCATGATATGAAGTACTGCCTACACATAAATGTCAAGAGCCTAAATCCTCAGTTGGGGCAGAAGAAGGGGTGAGTACGTTATCCAAAAAGAGAAGTGCCAATTTTGTCCACCTTTCTTTTATGCGTGTGTCTCTCTCGCTTTCAGTGTTAAATACTATTAAAATGATAAACAGAGGGATATACAAAGCACAAAGAAAATGCTGAAAAAAGAACTGCATCAAAAACATAAAGTGATCCTTAGAAATTGAACTTGAAAATTCTGTTAATAGATTAAGAGAATTAATTAAGATAATTAACAGAATTCTCAAACCTAGGTTTTTACTTAAGTAAAAAGTATCAAACAGAAAAGTACTTGTTTCCTTCCTTAATAGCCCTTTAATTACAGTCCTTAAGTAGTTGAAATGTAGTATCTGATTTAATATCCATCCTCACCAGGACATAAACTCCAAGAATGCAGGCAGTGTGCACTTCTGGCTCCCTGGTACCCAACACATTGTCTGGCCCACAAGCGGTAATATATGTGTGGCAAATAACTGGATCATGATAACACTATAAGATAGTAATTATTACTTTTTCATGATTGCAAATGCTGAAGCAGCAAATTTAAGTGTAAATGATCAACATGGAATCTACTATAAAGAATGTCAGCCTTAATAACAATAAAAGTAGTATAATAAAAACAGCTGATATTTACTAAAATACAATCTCAGTAATATGTGAGATTGCTTTACATGATTTATTTCATTTAATAACCACAATAATTTTATAAAGTAATAATAACATTGTTTCAATTTTATATACAGGTAAACTAGGGCTTAAAAAAGGTAAGTAATTTCTATGGTCATACAACTGGTGGGTTTGGTATCTGAAACTAGCATCTGACTCGACAGTCAAAAAAGGAAGGAATCTGAGGTAAGGAAGCTGTAAGCAGCTGCAATGAAATTTGGGAGCGAGGAAAATTCTACAATTTGAAGCAAGTGATATGAGATAACCTAGAAGTAGAGTAGAATTATACATACACACACACACACACACATATTTAGTACAGCAGTGTCAGTGACACTGTATGATTTCCCACTATGTATTCCAGGGGTTCTCAACTCTAGGATCTAATGCCTGCTGATCTAAGTTGGAGCTGATGTAATAATAATAGAAATAAACTGCACAATAAATGTAATGCACTTGATCCATCCCAAAACCATCCCTCCATCCCTTTCCCCAGGATCCGTGGAAAAATTGTCTTCCACGAAACTGATCCATAGAGCCAAAAAGTTTAAGGACCACTGACATATTCTACGTTTGAGAGGATCATTTCACATCCTGACATTAAGAAAACTTTAAGTTTAAAAAATAATAAAATGGATGAACCACTAATCTGACCTTATATATCTTCTTTTCTCAGTAAGAATCTGAAGACAAAGAGGTCAAAGCATTATACTAACAAAGTCAATAAGAATCAGATCATCTGTTTTTTAGTTCCTTTAGATTATATTGCCTCTTAAGATTATTTTTACAGGGCCTACTTTACAGCATTATATAAAGCTCCTAAAATTAAGGAGCTTCCCTGGTGGCTCAAACAGTAAAGAATCTGCCTGCAACACAGGAAAGCTGGGTATGATCCCTGGGTTGGGAATATCCCCTGAAGAAGGGAATGACAACCCATATCAGTATTGCTGCCTGAAGAATTTCATGGACAGAGAAGCCTGAGGGGCTACAGTCCATGGGGTCACAGAGTCAGACACAACTGAGTGACTAACATTTTCACTTTTTCAAAATTAAGAGACATCTCGTATGCAGCATTTTGCCTCTTTCTTGAACTTAAAATTTGAGTCCTAAATATTAACTGTCATGAGAAATAAGACACCCAAGAGAAATAAAACAGTCACAATAGCAAGTGAGATCCAGGGTTTGCTATCTGATTCTCATGATCACAAATTACCCAAGGAAAGATATCACAAACATATGCATTTCTAGTATGTGAATACAGACTATCACACAACTTCCTCTGAATGAAACAGTCAGAGTGAGAATGAAATAGAATGAATGAGACAAGAATTTTTAAAGAATCAGACTATAAATCACTCATAAGAATATTATTTATTTCAATAAACTATTATGGGGATAAAAATACTCTTACTTCCCCTTGGGGAAAAATTTTCAAGGAAATAACTTTTCCTAGGTTCAATAAAATTTTATATCATATAAATATAGTAACATCTCAAAGATACTTGGATATTGATATATTCTGTCTCATACTATATGAGCCAGCGCATTCTCCCATTAACAGACTGTTATAAACCAACCATTTGAAATATATGTTTTAAGCTGAATAAGCCAGTTTAAGCTGAATAAAAATTATAACCATTACTAAAAACTACTCACAAGACTAATAATTAGTCTGGAATAAAGTAGTTTTTCCCTTCCAAAAAGTCCCTCTGTTCTTTCTCCTAAGTAGGTTCTTTTATTAATATTACAAGATTTAATTAATAATTACAGAGGATATCCTACTGAGAAGATTAAACAGAAGAAAGTATATCAACACCAATCATTCTGAGCTGTTCTGACATTAAAGTATAATATTGCTGCTACTGCTAAGTCGCGACAGTTGTGTCCGATTCTGTGCGACCCCACAGACAGAAGCCCAACGGGCTCCTCTGTCCCTGGGATTCTCCAGGCAAGAACATTATTGGCATTCAAATTCCTGATTTCTCAGGAAAAATAACATGTTCACCCAATGATACATTTATCTTAATCTCCAGAATCCTGAGTTCAAAAAATTCCAAGAGTAAATGTATACTATATAAAAGTTGCATGTATGGCATTTATAAAACACAACATATAATGTTGTACACAAGAAACTGATATATAATGTTATAAACCAATGTTATCTCAGCAAAAAGGAAATTTTAAGAGATAAGCTTTAAAAAAAAAAGTTGTTTACCAACAGGAAATATGACTTACCTCAGATATGGATATAAAACATTAATGTACTCAACTACTACTTGTTACCAAATTCAATTCTATCTGACGTTGTAGGAGAACATAACTCAGGATCAAAGGTACTGTGAGATAAGTATCCATGAGTTTCTCTATTTTACAAACAGTAAAACTATAACGTGCATTAACAAAGGTAGTTGCTTTTGACTATATATTTAAAAGTTAATGTAACACATAAAAGAAGGGAAATGTAAAAAAGAAAGATTTTTTAAATGGAAAACAGTTGTCACTGGTTGAATAAATGATGTTAAGAACACATTTTAAAAATTTCTTCCATTCAAAAATAGAAAAAGCATAACTCTAAAATGAAGAAGCTGATAAGATTAAAGTTTGAAAAGCTGTAACAATAGGAAAAGCACTTTGGTTCCTCTAAAGAAGGATAGAACACTACCAGTATGCTAAATATAAGCAAAATATAAGATTTCATCATCAGTCTTTACTGTGTAGGGCTAAACAGGAGAAAGGCTCAGGCCAGTTCTTGGACCAATGCCTTTTTCCTTTTCTAAAGCAGGTAGAGGACTTCCCTGTTGGCTCAGTGCTAAAGAATCCACTTGCCATTGCAGAAGATACGGGTTCAATCGCTGATGCAGGAAGAGCCCACTTACCACAGCACAACTAAGCCTATGCCCACAACTACCTGCAACTATTAAAGCCTTTATACCCTAGAGCCCGTGCTCCCCTACAAGAGAAGCCACCACGATGAGAAGTCTGTGTACCGCAACCAGAGAACAGCCCCGACTCTAGGCAACTTGAGAAGAAAACCATGCACCAACGCAGACCAAGCACAGCCAAATACAAATAAGTAACTTAAAAAAATTAGAAATAAAATGTTTAAAAACTAGGGGTTAAAGGAAAGGGTGTAGAGAGATGAGGAGAGGGGAATCTAGTCTCATTGTCAGGGTGAACTTTACTCAAAAAGAAAAAAAAAAAGAGCAAAATGCCCTATAAAGCAATAAGGGTGATGAGGCAGGCCACCAGCACAAACGTATCTAATTTGATAAAAGGGGAAGGAAACTAACTTTGATTAAATATCTGTCATGTGTTATTTTAAGGAACAACACTTGGTGTATTTGAATACAGTCTTGTTTTCAAGAATGAATTTCATTGCTCTCTAAACAGTTCCCCTTAAGTCTTACTATTATTCACTCTCCACTGTATTTTCAGATGATTCTATCTGCATTTGCATCATTAAATAGACTATGCTATGAAATAACTGCTATGCAACTACATCAAGAACTATTTGCTCTCAACTTTTTAAAGCATTTTCAACAGTCTTCTGCCTTGAGAATATTATCTCCATGTGCTGTGCTTAGTCGATGAGTTGTTTTGGACTCTTTGTGATCTCATGGGCTGTGTAGCCCACTTGGGCCACAGGCTCCCCTGTCCATGGGGATTCTCCAGGCAAGAATACTAGAGTGGGTTGCCATGCCCTCCTCCAGGGGATAGCCTCAACCCAGGGATCGAACCCCAGTCTCTCGCATTGCAGGCAGATTCTTTACTGTTTGGGCCACAAGGGAAGCCTATCAAAATGTGTCAATATCTCAGCAAAGTGATTTTTGGATTTCTGTATACTTTTGTTCCATAAATGAAACAGCATCATATTTTAAAAACTGACCCACTGGCTTTCAGGGATAAAAATACTCCAGTCATTGGTATGATCAGTTGTCAACTGGCAGAACTGTGAATACTTCAAGGAATACGTTCATGATTATAAATTATACTGAGATCTACAAAATCTGAGATACACAAGTTTTCAATACCAGTACCTTACATTTACTTCAGTACTTACATTATACTCAGACACTACTCCTTTATAAACTTCATAAAACTCTTCAACGTTAATCCGATCCATGTTAAACTGTATTTAAAAAAAAAGAAAAACTTAAGTCAACCAGAAAAATAGAATGAATCACACTTAGCAGTCAATATTTATGTTCTCTCAGATATATTTTCTTTCAAATTTAAACCCTGAAGAAATTAGTCTTTGAAGAAGTGTTAAAGTTCAGTTCATCAATAATAAATTATTGTTTATCAAAAATAAGAATTTATTTGTAACATTTATCGAGTACTTAATACATCAAGCATTGTTCCAGGTGCTATTCATGTACCATCTTATTTAATTATAACAATCGCCCTACAATGTAAGTAATGTTAATAGCTCCAATTTACAAACGAGGTGAAGACTCAGTGGGGTAATATAACCTTCACTACCTGGCACTCCATCTCAAACTATCTGATCCCACTGATTGGGCTCTCAACTACTACAATCTATCTTATTGAAAAAAAACCTCATTCTTCATACAAAAAAGACATAGGCACAATGTAATTTTGTTTATCAATAGATCAGTGGCAAAAGAAAGCAACATTACCAAAGAAAATTTCTTCAAATTTTGTAGAGGGGCCTGGAAATAATACTCTTATCCTCCCAGGCATTCATAACTAAATCCCTAGTTAGTCTGGTTCATAATAAAGCACTGATACCATTCATCTGAAAATCCTACTATTCAGAAAGAATTGTCAGAGGATGCTAGTAAGGTAAAGCTACAAAGACTCATTCTTATCCAGGCTGGATTCAAACTTAGAAATAAAATTTCATTAAGTTCTAGAGTTTCAATAACCAAAACCTTAAATTTTTAAAAACTAGACACAGACTTTTGTTTTCCTCCCTACTTTGTCCTTTTATTGTTGCCAGGACTGAAGACCACAGAGCTTCTCCCTACCCAGACAACAGTTCAAACTATTTATTTTCATAGTTCAGTTCAGTGCAGTCACTCAGTTGTGTCTGACTCTTTATGACCCCATGGACTGCAGAACAGAAGGCTTCCCTGTCCATCACCAACTCCAAGAGCTTGCTCAAACTCCTGTCCATCGCGCTGGTGATACAATCCAACCATCTCATCCTCTGTCGTCCCCTTTTCCTCCTGCCCTCAATTTTTCCCAGCATCAGGGTCTTTTCAAATGAGTCACTTCTTCAAATCAGGTGGCCAAAGTATTGTAGCTTCAGCTTTATCATCAGTCCTTCCAGTGAATATTCAGGACTGATCTCCTTCAGGATTGACTGGTTGGATCCCATTGCAGTCCAAGGGACTCACTCTCAAGAGTCTTCTCCAGGACCACAGTTCAAAAGCATCAATTCTTTGGTGCTCAGCTTTCTTTATAGTCCAACTCTCACATCCATACATGATCACAGGAAAAACCATAGCTTTGACTGCTATGGACCTTTGTTGGCAAAGTAATGTCTGCTTTTTAATATGCTATCTAAGTTGGTCATAGCTTTTCTTCCAAGGAGCAAACATCTTTTAATTTCATGGCTTCAGTCACCATCTGCAATGATTTTGGAGCCCCCCAAAATAAAATCTGTTACTCTTTCCATTGTTTCCCCATCTGTTTGCCATGAAGTGATGGGACTAGATGCCATAATCTTAGTTTTTGAATGTTGAGTTTTAAACTAATTTTTTCACTCTCCTCTTTCACTTTTATCAAGAGGCTCTTTAGTTCTTCACTTTCTGCCATAAGGGTGGTGTCATCTGTGTATCTTGAGGTTACTGATATTTCTCCCAGAAATTTTGATTTCAAATTGTGCTTCATCCAACCCAGCATTTCTCATGATGTACTCTGCATAAGCAACACAGCTATTACAGGGAGGGAACTTTCTTTGATTTCAATATCTTATTCAATATTCATACAACTTCTTATATTACTAATATTATAAAATAAAAACAGGGTGAAAAGTGAAAGTAGTAGTTGCTCAGTCTTGTCTGACTCCTTTCAACCCCATGAACTATAGTCCGCCAGCTCCTCTGTCCATGGAATTCTCCAGGCAAGAATGCTGGAGTGGGTTGCCATTCTGTTCTCCAGGGGATCTTCCCGACCCAGGCATCAAACCCTGTCCTCCTACATTGCAGGCGGTTTCTTCACCATCTGAGCAACCAGGGAAGCCCAAATAACAAGGTATAATTTATTAAATATTTGGTAATTTGAACTGGAAATTCTTCAAAGTATTGTGTAGTGTTAATTTATTTAATGCACAAAATAAGCCATGGCGGCAAATAATATTATCATTGCCTAGTTGAGAAAATTGAAGATAAGAATACTTAAAATCTGGCCAAGTTTATAACCTAGAAAGTAGAAGATCCATGATTCAGAAATAGACTTTACTGATTTCAAAAATCACAATGATTCTGATTACCATTAAACTACCATGCCTCTCCCATAAATTCAATTAATCTTTTTAAAAACAAATTTTTTTTTTTTTTTCACTGAGCACTTACTATGGGCAATCACTATGGTAGGTTGTAAGCCTAGAGTTAGATTAATGTTTAATTCTAAAATGTTCATAGTAATTACTACTTAAGCAGGCTTAGATCCCATAATCCTGTGGCTGACTACATCACCAAGCTAATACTTTGAGAAACTGTTGCTATCAATTTCATTACAGTCCTGGGCAAGATTTTTCAAATATTAAATTTCTCATTTGTTTCCAAGTTATGCCTGATAACTTTGCAAACTAGCTGATACATCTAATCTTTTCTCATTTTATGAGCATTCCCACCAATCTGGGATACAAAATAGGCAGAACCCCAGTTAGTGCCCTGACCTCTGATCTGGGCTGATGCAAAGACTTCATAGAAATCAAAAGGAGTTCCTTTCCAGAGAAAGAGAAAATAAACTGGTATGAAAATTCTTTCTGGAACTGGTAATTCACTACCATAATAACACAAACTTGCTGTCTTTCAAAAACTGTAAAATATAAATTATTAATGGCAACCCACTCCAATACTCTTGCCTGAAAAATCCCATGGATGGAGGAGCCTGGTAAGCTACAGTCCATTGGATCATGAAGAGTCAGACACGACTGAGCGACTTCACTTTCACTTTTCACTTTCATGCATTGGAGAAGGAAATGGCAACCCACTCCAGTGTTCTTGCCTGGAGAATCCCAGGGACAGAGGAGCCTGGTGGGCTACTGTCTATGGGGTTGCACAGAGTCAGACACGACTGAAGCGACTTAGCAGTAGCAGCATAATAATTGTACCAAATTATTTGTCAAGTGCAATGATAAGTGTAACACAAAGATACAGAAGAGCTCTAAAGAAGTTAATATTGTTTCTTCAGTGAAAGGTTTCCTGGAAATGTGTCAGCAGGGCAATTTTGAATGATTGTGGACTCTGGAGGCTTAGTGGTGTTATTGCCAAGAGAGGGGCTGAAATGTGGTAACTCTAAAGAAGATCCTGAGAGAAAGTCCAGAAACCAGCAAAGGTCCTGGTCAGGGAAAAAGCCAGATTGATTCTCTTCTTAGTCACAAATCCAGACAACAAAATTTCATTATAAGTACTCAGCTTAAAACTATTTCTTCTTTGGAGGAATTAAATGCATTGTTTTAGTCCGCATTTACTCTGCAACTAAAGTTCCAGGAATTATATAAATCTGCTTTATAAGCTTAAATTAGATATACCATTGGACGGTTAGCTCTCAGTGTGAGATTATACTGGTAAAATCATTTCAAAAATATTTTTTACTAAAAGTTATCATGTTCAACATATCTTTTGCTTTTAATGTGTTGAGTTCACAAGGGCACAGAGAAAATTCAATGTAAAATGCATTAAAGCCCGCTATAAAAACAAAACAAAACAAAACAGTTCATCAGTAAGTTAATGACTCTTGCAAACTACTTACCATCTGCATAGCTGAGATTTCAAAACCTGCATCTCGGATAGTCATCAGGATCTTTCCCAGAAGTCCTGAAAATACAGAACAAATGAGTGCAAAAATACAAAATTTCTCAGGCATTTTAGCTTTATAGAAATGCAAATTTTCTATATCAAAGTATTTTGCTTAAACACTTGGGCTTCCCTGTTGGCTCAGACAGTAAAGATACTACCTGCAATGCAGGAGACCCAGGTTTGATCCCATGGTTGGGAAGATCCCCTGGAGAAGGGGGAATACGCCAGTATTCTCAGCTGGAGAATTCCATGGACAGAGAAGCCTGATGGGCTGCAATCCACGGGGTCACAAAGACTTGGACAAGATCGAGCAACTAACACCTGCTTACACTATGTAAGAGTGAATCACATAAATCTGCCCAGGAAAACTAGACCTCTAATACTGCAACCCCACTTGATTCAGTAATCCCATTTCATTTTGTAGTCCCAGATGTTTAGTTAAGTGCTTCAGGAATATTGACTATCATTTTTTTCAGTTTTGAAAACTATTTTTAAAATTTATTTTTAATTGGAGGATAACTGCTTTACAATATTGTGTTGGTTTCTGCCATACAACTATGTGAACCAGGCATAAATATTCACATATCCCTCTTGAGCCTTTCTTCCAGCCCCACCCCCACCCTATCCCTCTAACTACAGCACCTTGTTGAGCTGTGTTATGCAGAAACTTCCCACCAGCTATCTGTTTTACACCTGGTAAGGCATATGTTTCAATGCTACTCACTCGTTTCATCCCACCTTCGCCTTCCTCCACTGTGTCTGCAGTCTGTTCTCCTCAAAACCAATCTTGAAGATTATGCAAAAAACTTTTAAGAACCTGAAGTCTCAGTTCAGTTCAGTTCAGTTCAGTCGCTTGGTCGTGTCCGACTCTTTGCAACCCCATGAATCGCAGCATGCCAGGCCTCTCTGTCCATCACCAACTCCCAGAGTCCACTAAGATTCACGTCTATCGAGTCAGTGATGCCATCCAGCCAGCTCATCCTCTATCGTCCCCTTTTCCTCCTGTCCCCAATCCCTCCCAGCATCAGAGTCTTTCCCAGTGAGTCAACTCTTCGCATGAGGTGGTCAAAGTATTGGAGTTTCAGCTTTGTGATATAAAAACTACTAAAATCAAAGAGTTAAACTAACATTATTAAAAAAACGTGGTGTTAAAGTACCAGATATGGAAGGAGTCTAAAAGAAGTCAAAATTAAAACTGAAGAGGAGAACAGAAGATTCAATGGGAAATGAGGGCAGGAACTAGCTCTTTAAGGTTATAGACAGATGGGATTATATAGGGACAAAGGTATAAGAAGAGACAAGGCATAAATCTGGGGAAAATGTGAACCTGTGTACACAATAGTGCCTGTGGGTGTGCTCAGACACTTCAGTTGTGTGCCTTCAGACTCTTTGTGATCCCATGGACTGTAGCCTGCCAGGCTCCTCTGTCCATGGGATTTCCCAGGCAAGTATACTGGAGTGGGTTGCCATTTCCTTCTCCAGGGGATCTTCTGGACACAGGGATTGAACGTAGGTGTACTGCATTGGCAGGTGGATTCCCAGGTCACTAGTGCCACCCGGGAAGTCCATATACAATAGTAAGAGGTCAAAAAAGCTAAAAAGGAAAAGAAATTTAACCCAAATTTATAAAGGCCTTGGATGTCAACATGAAGAATTTGGTCTTTATGCCACAAATAGCAATTTTTATAATGGTGGTTTTAGATTCTGAAGGTCTAGAACTGATTTTTGAGATTCCATTAGTCTCCTATAAAAATCTAAGTTTCTTTTTTTCAAGTGAACTGAAATTCTTTTTCTCTCTCTTTTACACATTACACACACAGACACACTCCCTCTTCTGGATCATCTTGATGCTTACCTAATGATCCCAAATAACTAGTATCAGTATCAAATAAATAGTATCAGTGCCTGAATGTGTATTTTTATTTACTGTCTTCAGGTCAGTTCAGTTCATTTCAGTCTCTCAGTCGTGTCCGACTCTTTGCGACCCCATGAATCACAGCATGCCAGGCCTCCCTGTCCATCACCATCTCCCGGAGTTCACTCAGACTCACGTCCATCGAGTCCGTGATGCCATCCAGCCATCTCATCCTGGGTTGTCCCCTTCTCCTCCTGCCCCCAATCCCTCCCAGCATCAGAGTCTTTTCCAATGAGTCAACTCTTCGCATGAGGTGGCCAGAGTACTGGAGTTTCAGCTTTAGCATCATTCCTTCCAAAGAAATCCCAGGGTTGATCTCCTTCAGGATGGACTGGTTGGATCTCCTTGCAGTCCAAGGGACTCTCAAGAGTCTTCTCTAACACCACAGTTCAAAAGCATCAATTCTTCGGCGCTCAGCTTTCTTCACAGTCCAACTTTCACATCCATACATGACCACAGGAAAAACCATAGCCTTGACTAG
>SJYX01016801.1:106346-124043 GCA_006410675.1 Oreotragus oreotragus
TCATGTTTGGGAGTTCGTGTACACCCGTGGCGGATTCATGTCAATGTATGCCAAAACCAGTAGAGTACTGTAAAGTAAAATAAAATAAAATTTAAAAAAAAAAAAAAGAAAGAAAACACCAGAAAATTGTAAAGGAATAATTAAAATTAGAGTAGGGAAAACAAATTTTTTTTAATTTTTGGTTTAACAATTTGAGAAAAAAAAGTTCATAGTGACTTCATGCCACATACAAACATTAATTCTAATGAATTCAAGGTAAATGTAAAAATATATATGTAAATAAAATTGCTTGTGAAAACATCTAGATGATTATTCTCTTCTCATGATATAAGTAGCCTCTTGAAAAGGAAAGAAAGAGGTTGGCTGAAAACTTCAATTCCAGCTCTGAATAGAATCACCCTCCTCCAACATGAAATCTTTCATATCTCTTTCCACATATTTATTTCTTTCTACCTTGGTCCATTTTTTCCTCTCACTCTCACCATCAGACCACTTTCTAACTCTTTCCCCAGTGTCTTTTGAAACCCTGAAATATTTTGAACAGTCTTTACGTCTTCAGTCTCAACTACCCACCACAAGCTCTTCTTACTCAGAATTAATCTTCATTTTCAATTACTTACAATCATAATAGGTTAAAGGTTTGCCTCCTTTTTTCCCTTGCTATGATTTGAGTTTTTGTGTACTATCTAAGCTCATATGTTGAAATATTAATACCCAATGTGATGATAGGGGCCTTCCCTGGTGGCTGCAGGTGCAATCCCTGGGTTAGGAAGATCCCCTGGAGAAGGAAATGGCAACCCACTCTTGCCCAGGAAATCCCTTGGACAGGGGATTTGGACAGGAATCTGGCAGGCCGCAGTCCACAGGGCCACAAAGAATGAAACTTGACTTAGCGACTAAACAGCAACAATATGATGGTATGAGGAAGTTGGGCCTTTGGGAGGTGTTTAAGCCATGAGGTTGGAGCCCTCATAAATGAGATTAGTAAAGGTCAAGATTTTAGATGCATTAGTAAATCAAGATCCAATTATATGATATCTATAAGAAAGCAAGTTTAAATATGAAGACACAGATAGGCTGAAAGTAAACAGATGGAAAAAGATATACTGTGCAAACAATAAGTATAAGAAAGCTGGAGTGGTTATAGTAATTTTAAATAAAGTAGAATTTATGAAAGGAGTATTATACAAATAAATGTCCCAAGAGGCATTCAGACACAGAACTTTAGACAGAGAGCTGAAAGAAAGTGGATATTCATGACAAAAAGAGCATAGAGCAAATGTATGGAGAAGTAAAACAGCAAGGTTCTTTGGGAAAGGGGAAATGAGACAGGAGAGTGCATAGCAGAGGTGGCAGAAGACACTGACAGAAGGACTTTTGGATCTTATACAGAAGTTTGAATTTCATCCTATAGGCCAAAAGTTCCCAAAGCTTTTTGGTTTCATGGACCTCTTCTTAGAAATTATTAAAAATTCTAAAACACTTTTATGTACTAGGTTATATTGATAAATATTTGCTGCATTATAAATTAAAACAGCTAAATTTTAAAATATTTATTAATTTAAATGTAACAAAAATTCTTTACATTTTAACATAAATATAACTTTTATGAGAAAAATGACTTTTCCAAAACAATAAAAAATTAGTGAGAAGAGAGAGTTTCACATTTTAAAAAATCTCTAATTTCTAATTTGATGGAAAGCAGCTGCCTTCTCACATCTGCTTCAGCTTTCAGTCTGCTGCTCTGTGCTGTTTGCTTAAAATACGTAGATTTGGGTGGAAAATGTAGTATTTTAACAGTTTAATAAAGTTCTACATATTCTTCTTTCTTTGACAAGTAGTAGTTTCTTAAAAGCTCACTGTCACATATAATTTCAAACTTCTACCAATGAACGTTTTTTAACCTTGTTACACTAAAATCCACTGGTCTATCTTATACTCTGTATTAATCTTCTATCCTTGCATGATTTTGTAACATCATACACATTGTTTGGAAAATTCTATTATGCAGATCTTCCAAATGCTGACTCTACTACACTACATCAAAAACATCCCATTTGTCAAATACTAATTTCATCAGAACAGTCTAAGTATTGGGAAGCTATTCAAGATGGTGCATACAGTTTTCCAAACTCTTAACTCTAATTTTCACTTGTAATTTTTTTCTCCTTTTGGATTTTTATCTTGAGCAACAATTATTTCCAGTTGTCACTTCTTTTAAATGACAGGCTTATTTTAAACAAAATGCCAAATAGCCTTATCTGAATAACCATAGATTGTCATTCTTTCAAGGAAAAATGGTAAACAGCTGTATATGTATTTCTCCTAAAGATAACATTACATTTCAATATGGATCAAAACTACTTTATGCATACTTCCCATTTCTTCACACAGAACATTATAAATACTTTGACTTGAGGGTCAAAACTTAAGTTAATAATATTTACTGTTTCATCAAGGGTATTCTTAAGTGAAAGCAGCTTTTTTAATTTTTCTGCACATACAAGATGGTTAAAAATACACTGACCATTGGTATAGTCTGCTACCACTATCCTGATCTTTGCTGAAGTGCCAGCAGCTTTACACACCATTGCTTCTGCACCATCGGTCCAAATGTCAACACGTTTTAAAATGCAAATAAACGCTTAGTACTTATGAGATTTGGTCTCAAGGATAACTGAAAAGATCTTATTATAATAAAGAAAAATTTTACATAATTACATAAGAATCCTGATATCAGTATGAAAGTCATATTTAGTCCTATGCATTCAAAGAGAAATACACAATCTAGTATAAATCTATAAATCACATTAAACTATGCCCTGTAGGTCATATTTATACATTGAACAGAAAAATTCTATTCACAGATAAACCAATAAAATTTATAGCCCAAGCAGCCCTGACACTGTGCCAAGAACAGTCAGACATGAGTCAAGGGTACTGCTTTTTTTTAATATTCAGTTGGTTATGTGTGGAGACATGATAGAGAGGCATTTAAGAAAACTGTTCTGTGTTTAACAGCTTGAAATGACAGATTGTCAATAACCTTATGTCCTTTACTTTGTTCTAGACAGAAAATGTTCAGCTGACTAAACAAATGACAATAACTATGTAAATAAAGTAACAAACAACAAAAAAAAGGTATAACTGCATGCCCCACAGCAAACATGTTCAAAAGGGTCAAACAAAACAGATGACTTATTTTATTTGGCTGGTGTTTGCACAGTTAATCTGTTTTTTAATAATTTGCTTATAACTCCATGAATGCTACCTAAATGTTTTGAATGTCAAATCACCTCTCCATCTCCACTCCTCCTCAGTTCATAACCTGATATCTTTCATCTGAACTGTTCTAAAGCCTTTTTAATAAGCAGCCACCCTCTATCCAATCATCAACAATACGTCTATTACTTCATCTTTCTAAAAAGGCTTGCTTCTCCTGGGTTTAGGAGCTTCCTATCCTCTCTTAGGAAAACTAAACCATTTGACTGGAAAGGGAATTGCCATCTTCTTACATGACCCTATAACCACAAGCTTCAGCCAGTGGTCAAGAAGTGGACACCAGACCTAAAGAAGGCCAATCATAGCTCAGCTGGCTGGGCCAAACTAATTCACCCAGGAATGGGCCTAGAATTGGTACAATTCAGAGTACCTTCCCTGACCCAATCAGACTTCTGCCCTGGAATTTTTCAGCTTGAGTCAGGGGAAAAACAACTCTTTCCACCATGTTTCTAAGTATATGAGCCTCTCATTGCTGGCAACCCAACCTCTCTCCCAAAGTGCTATTAAAAGCTAATCTGTGGGCATGAAAGTGAGTCAAAAGCCAGAGAGAACAAAGACGCTGAGCAAGTCTCCCTAAACCAAGCTCAACCCCCTAATCTACTTCTAGCACTATCCTTAAATGAGACAAATAGGAAATTCAAGTTGGGTTTCTGTCAGTTGTACTAACAGTGTCCTCATTAAGCCCCCTTTTTATATGAGGTGATACACGGTAGCCTGAGGGAAAAAAGGCTATAGTAGGGTGGATAGAAAAGAAACTACATTTTGAAAGCTGCGGTACTCTGATGTGTGCTTTCTAATAAAAAAAAAATAAAGTCAGCAAATATTCTAGAAAAAAATCATAAGCATAGGCAAATAATCAAAAACTGGAATTTGAAGATCCCCCTTCCGTCTACTGGGGCTTCCCCAGGAGCTCAGAGAGTACAGAATCTGCCTGCTTGCAGGAGACCCGGGTTCTATCGCTGGGCTGGGAACCTGGAGAAGGGAATGGCAACCCACTCCAGTATTCTTGCCTGGAGAATTCCACGGACAGAGAAGCCTGGTGGGCTACAGTCCATGGGGGTCATAAAGAGTAGACACAGCTGGGCAACTGCCACTTCTGTCTATAATGCTGATAAATGACCACGGTTGGAGAGCGTAAGAAAAGTAACTAAGGATAAATATTCAGGTACACTGAAGCCCAAACAGTATTTTTAGAAATAGTAGACTTAACCATTTAAATAAAAACAGATTGGAACCAAATAAGGGAAACAAAATTGCAAGGAAACTGAATAAAACAGGCACTTTAACCCCAACTGGTATCAATAAAATAAAAAGGACAGTAAAGATTTTCATTCAATTTAAATCATATAACACAACATGATTTGCGTCATTTGGAAAAAAATAAGGGCATCAGGATTATATGAGCCAGGATGGATGCATAAGTGTCACATACAGTACCCCAGGGGCTTCCCAGGTGGCTCGTGGTAAAGAAATCGCCTGCCGATGCAGGAGATGCAGGTTTGATCTCTGGATTGGGAAGATCTCCTGCCGTAGGGCCTGTCAGCCCACTCCAGTATTCTTGCCTGGGAAATCCCATGGACAAGAGGAGTCTGGTGGGCTACAGCCCATGGGGTCTTAAAAAGATTCAGACACAACTGAGTGACTGAGCACACACTAGGTACCCTAGGTCACCAAGGCAAGTATAACGAAGTGCTAATATAATGTTTTAAGACTGGGGGTATGAAAGCAGCAACATGATGACAGTCTTCAGGACCGAGACAAGCTTCTCCCAATAGTTACAGTGAAAATATGGCTTAAATTCAAAATGGAAATAAACATGCATTTTTCCCCCCATTTTAAATAAATACATAAATTGAAATGCAGTATATATCTTTGAGAACCCATTGTTTCTCCCTCCAATCTGTACCTGGTCAGGGTAAATAAATCACTGTCAACAGACCTGCCTTCGTTTGGCTCTGTTATCTGCCATCACCCCTGCAAAAGTGAACACTTAGACTGAAAGTGCCCTTATGAGTTGAATTAGGATTATATTGCTCATAATAACCTAGAGTTGAAATGAGCTGTTCTATCTGTACAGCTGCCAAAGAGGAGTAAATGTGTGGAACAGAGAGAGGAAGGTTATCAACAATGACGACGCATGAGATATTTGGGCAGGGACCAAGTGTGTCAATTTGCTCTCCAGGCCACAGATGTAAGGGCTGGTGAACACTTCAGTGTGAAGAGCCTTCTCCTTTGCCTATCTCAATCCAACCTCTCTACAGTCTCAGTTTCTTTCCTCATCTGTAAAAAGGGGTAATACCTACTTCACAGGGTTGTCACAATGATTAAATGTGTCTGTATTTGTAAAATTCTTAGAACAGCCAGTGGCACACAACAGCATTATTAGGTAATGTAAGCAGCAGTAGAGACTTCCCTGGTGGCTCGGTGAGACATGACTGAGCATCTAGCAGCAGCAGGGTAGTAGTAGTTGTATAGTCGCTAAGTTATGTCCGACTCTTTGCAACCCCATGAACTGCAGCCCACCAGGCTCCTCTGTCCATGGGATTTCCCAGGCAAGAATAATGGAGTGGGTTGCCATTTCCTACTCCGGGGCATCTTCCCCATCCAGGGTCAAACCCATACCTCCTGCATTGGCAGGTGGATCCTTTACCACTGAGCCACCAGGAAAGCCCCAGTGGAGTAGTACTAGAGCCAATAATCATCCCAGTGTGTTAGGATACACAGCTGGGCTTATACAACTAGCATAAGTTTAATTTCCAGCAGTACTGTTAAAATGCAAACATTCTGTTGAACTGGACATAGAACAGCAGACTGGTTCCAAATTAGGAAAGGAGTGTGTCAAGGCTGTATACTATCACCCTGCTTATTTAACTTATATGCAGAGTATATCATGTGAAATGCTGGACTGGATGAAGCACAAGCTGGAATCAAGACTGCCAGAAGAAATATCAATAACCTCAGTTATGCAGATGACACCACCCTTATTGCAGAAAGTGAAGAAGAACTAAAGAGCCTCTTGCTGAAAGTGAAAGAGGAGAGTGAAAAAGTTGGCTTAAAACTCAACATTCAGAAAACTAAGATACTGTCCCATCACTTCATGGCAAACAGATGGGGAAACAATGGAAATAGTGACATTTTCTTGGACTCCAAAATCACTGCAGACGGTGACTGCAGCCATGAAATTAAAAGAAAGATTAAAAGTCCTGGGAAGAAAAGCTATGACCAACCTAGACAGCATATTAGAAAGCAGAGACATTACTTTNACCAATACAGTATACTAACACATATATATGGAATTTAGAAAGATGGTAATGAGGACCCTGTATGCAAGACAGCAAAAGAGATACAGATGTGTAGAGCGGACTTATGGACTCTGAGGAAGAAGGAGAGGGAGAGGGAGAGGGAGGGATGATTTGGGAGAATAGCATTGAAATATGTATACTATCATGTAAGAAATGAATTGCCAGTCTATGTTCAATGCAGGATGCAGGATGCTTGGGGCTGGTGTATGGGGATGATCTGGAGGGAAGATGTGGGGTGGGAGGTGGGAGGGGGGTTCATGTTTGGGAGTTCGTGTAAAAAAATAAATAAATACAAAAAAAAATTTTATATATCAATAAATGAATATATTATTCCAAAAAAAAAAAAAAAGATCAGTGGAGAAGGCACTGGCGACCCACTCCCATACTCTTGCCTGGAAAATCCCATGGATGGAGGAGCCTGGTGGGCTGCAGTCCATGGGGTCACTGAGAGTCAGACATGCCTGAGCGATTTCACTTTCACTTTTCACTTTCATGCATTAGAGAAGGAAACGGCAACCCACTCCAGTGTTCTTGCCTGGAGAATCCCAGGGACGGGGGAGCCTGGTGGGCTGCTGTCTATGGGATCGCACAGAGTCGGACACGACTGATGCGACTTGGCAGCAGCAGCAAAAGATCAGAGTAGAGGGTATTTCCCATTTCCCAGAGGCTGTCCTGGCCTGTCACAGAGTTAAATGAGCTGAAAACTGGGACACTCATTCATAGATAACATCTCATAGCCCTGGATTGGCCTCATACTCAGACATTCCTTCCCAGCCTGAATTAAGCTGTGATCGCTGCCACACATGATCCTGAATCTGTGGCTTGGCCAGCTCCTGCCTCAGCACGTCTGGTGTGGTCAGTTGCCCACTGGGGGTCTGTCAGTCTTGCCAATGGACCAAGCACTTACCGTGACAATGGTATAATGATTTGGGAAGGTTTTGGTCGGATAGGCAGGTCTCAGGTATTGTGAATGAATTCCACATGTTTCTGCAACAAAGGATAGTGAGAAATTAAGACGATGTTTCTTCCTCAGAAGTTAATTGAATAACTAAGAATATGAACATGAAAGTTTCCCAGAGAAATAGAAAACTAACTAGGGGGTGAATTGCAGATAGAAAGAGATTAAAATTCTGATGCTTAAAATTCCTCTGTTTCAAGGAATGACAGTTTTAAGGAGAGGAGAGTGCTAAGTCAAGGATCAGGAAAATTTTTCTGTGAAAAGCCAGATAATAAGTAAATAGGCTTTGAGCAAATGGCATGGCTCTATTATAACAAAACTTTATTTGTAGACATCAAGACAAAGAAAGTTCATGTAATTTCTTTTGCATGGCACAAGGTATTCTTTTTTTCCCCAACCATATAATGATGAAAACAATTCTTAGCATTAGCAGACCACAGCGAAAGCAGAGTGGGCCAGATTTGGCCCACAGGCCGAGATTGCTGACACCTGAGCTTAAAAGACCCTAAACTTTTAACACAGTGCCAGTTGTATTTGCTTTTGCTGTTCCGCTCTTTCTGACCTGGCTCATTAAAGTAAAATTTTCTATATAATATTTGTTTCCCAATATAACAAAAGCCAACACAACTATCTAGATACTGAAAAGGAATTTGACTTGTGTGAATGCACAAGCCCATGCCACATAGTAATGTTTACAAAATTAACTTTCCACCTTATTATTTTCAGTACAGTTTCCATTTGATCAGCAAAGTTTCCTGTGCTCTGTTTTCCACAAAGCATTGCATTAATTTTGCTTTCAGTTATTTTGTTGTTTTCATCTGTGCAATAACCTTGCTCAAGAAGGTCAGAACCACTAAGGCACATTGCTATTTTCTCTGCAAGAGTAAATATGAGTCATTTTCTGTACCAAAATCCTATCAACTCTAATTCTAAAAGAGAATTTCACCACTAGAGATTCTATTTAGGTTAAAACAAAAGGTGCAAATGATTGTTGTCCAGAAAGCAACAAACTTTGCATCTGCAAATCATAAAGTTTTTCTCAAATAGGCTTGGAGTTGGTCTCCTTCCCAGCCAGGAAACCAGTATTTCCAATATGATCCAAGAACTTCCTCCTTCAGAATCTTCTTGGATCCAATATCAAGTCTACTAAATAGGACTCTGGTGCAGATGGTGAGGGTTGAAAGGTGGAGGGAAAGGAGTTAAAAAAAAAAAAAAAAATCTACATTTCTAGCAAGTGCTCCAAGTGATTCTGATGTACTTGAACCTGAAGCTTGCTCTAGGTCATAATGTATAATCAAAGATTAAAATAACTATTTTTTAAAAATCAATACCACCAACAAATAAACCTTGTCTTCAAATAGACAAAGGTATATTTAATATCGTTAAGAAATCATATGTAAGAAATATAAAATGAGATCTAATCTACTGACATAATTAGAAGAATTTAAGTGGAGAAGACAATCATACAATAAAGAGAGATATAAGGTTTCTGCTTTTATTTCCCTGAAGCATGTATAATGTGTTCAAATTCTTAAATATGTCTAAAGGCACAGAGCATAAAATAAAAAGCAAACTAAGTTACCAGTGATGTAAAAACATGACACTTTCTTAGTCTTAAACAGGACATCTACAGATCTGTGGACTATCTACAGATTCAATCTCCCATTTTTGACCACCTGCCTTTGAACAAGAGCTATTAGAGAACAGCTCATCATAAGCAAGACCTACCATCATTTCTTCCTGATCTTAATCACTTAAATTATGACTGAACAGAATAATTTTGGAAGGATGCACAATAAATAGAATAAAAATAATAAAGAAGAGTTGCTTCTGTAGAGAAAAAGTAGGAAGATAGGGAAAGAATCTGTTGTAACTTCCAATATCATTTTTTAAAGTTTTTTATTTGCATATTTTGTTCCTTCAAAAACATGTTTTTAAAAAGAAAGTAAAAAAAAAAAAAAAGTAAAAAAAAATAAAAATAAAAATAAAAATAAAGTAAGCCAAAAGTTTGAAAACATATATGGAATAAATATATACCCATAGTAACTATAAACTATAAGAAGGAATAGAAGACTGGATGGGTGAGTAGATAATATAGCTGAAGAATGCACAGATGCAGCAAAAACACTTCAAGGAAAGGAGTTCATAGCAGTAAACAGCTACATTAAATAAAGAAGCAATTTCAAACAAACAACCTAACTTTATACCTTAAGGAACTAGAAAAAGAACAAGCAAACTCCAAAGTCAGCGAAAAAGGAAAAAACAATAAAGATTATAGCAGAAATAAGTGAAACAGAGACGAGAAAAGCAATTTTAAAAATCAACAAAATCAAAGTAGGTTTTTTGAAAAGATAAAAGTGACAAAACTTTAGCTACATTAGGAAAAAGAGAAGACTCAAATCAATAAAGGCAGAAGCCAACACTACAGAAATAAAAAGGATTATAAGAGACTATTATGAACAATTGTAAAGAGTCTCCCCACAATACAGGAACCCTGGGTTCAATCCCTGGGTCAGGAAGATCCCTGGAGAAGGAAACAGTAACCATGCCACTGTGCTTGCCTGGAAAATGCCATGGACACAGGAGCCTGGTGGGCTGCACAGTTGACAGGGTCACAAAGAGTTGGACATGACTGAGTGACTAATACTTCTAATGCTTCTCTGGTCTGAATTGTGAAGAAACAGAAAATCTGGACCGACCAACAACAAGTAATGGAAAACTTCCTAACAGAAAAGCCCAAGATGGCTTCCCAGGTTAATTTTACCTAATATTTAAAGGAGCCTGTCCTTTCTCCAGAGGATCTTCCTGACCCAGGAATTGAACTGTGGCCTCCTGTATTTCAGGCAGATTCTTTACCAGCTGAGCTGTCAGGAAAGCCCTTTAAAGATGGATTGATGCCAATATTTAAAGAAGGAAAGTGAAAAGTGAAAGTGAAATTTGCTCAGTCATATCTGCCTCTTTGCCACCCTGTGGGCTATACAATCCATGGAATTCTCCAGGCCAAAGTACTGGAGAGGGTAGCCTTTCCAGGGGATCTTCCCACCCCAGGGATCAAACTCAGGTTTCCTCTCCCACATTGCAGGTGGATTCTTTACCAGCTGAGCCACCAGGGAAGCCCAAGAGTACTAGAGTGGGGAGCCTATCCTTTCTTTGGGGGATCTTCCTGACACAGGAATCGAACCAGGGTCTCCTGCATCACAGGCAGATTCTTTACCAGCTGAGCTATCAGTGAAGCCCTTTAAAGAAGGATTAATGCCAGTTCTCAAACTTTGCCAAAAAACAAACAAACAAACAAAGAGGAGAGAATATGCTAAGATTCATTTTATGAGATTAACATTACCCTGATACCAAAGCCAGATAAAGATACTAAAGAAAAAGAAAATTACAGGCCAATACCTTCATGAATTTAGACCCAAAAATTTCAACAAAATACTAGTAAGACAAATTCAACAGCACATTATAAGGATCATACACCAAAGTCAAGTGAGACTTATCACTGGGATACAAGGATGTTTACTACTAGTCTTCTCATAACCCCAGTTTCACATCTAACTTTCCAAGAAATCTGACTTCCAGTTCAAGACAAATTACTTCTGTTTCACTTGACAGTTTGCTGATCCTGGACCTTCTTTTGTCTGTTCTCATCCACATTGAGACAAGAAAATGTTCTCACTAGAGTCCATGACCCTTTGGTAGTCACTGGTATATCTCATGGCATATTTCATGGCACTCTGGTATTAGACCATGCCCAGTCTCCAGGTAGTTTGATGGGACACTGGAGATGAAGTCCTAGGCTTCCTTAAAGTGATGCCTTCTGTCACATACCTCATCTCAAGCCTACCATTCTCTGGGTCCTAATCCTAGCTCTTTTACCACATCTACTCTTAATTGGGCCTCCTAGAAATAAAGAGCCCATTTTGCCTTGGTGATGTCTTCACACATTAAACAGACTATTAAACTATTAAAAAATAGTTTAAATCTTCAAAAGGGAAGACTCTCAATGGCCCAATATTTCACTGGTGTCCTTTCCAACTTTCTGTAGGATGAACAAATCAAATAATTCCACTTCTAAAGGGGTTCGGTTCAGAATGGTTAGATAAATTCCCTTTGGGACCCAGGTTTTGTTATCTAGATTACTAGAGGAAATGCAGATAAGGAAATAGAAACTGAGTGTTGTTAATTACTTTCCAGGACACAGTGACTCAGCAGCAATTGACAAATCCTGAATTTGGAGCCAGTTCTGTCAGAGACCCAACCTCTTAATCTGTTCCCTTAAAATCTGCCTCAAAGAGTGAGGGGGAGGCTGAAGAGACAAAGCCCTATGTGTTGCAAGGGGAGTAATGTATCTTTCTACAGTCAAGGAATGTTAGTGCTGGAATTAGCAGTAGAAATAATTAGGTCTAATCCTCTCATTTTCATACTGTAAAATTTACATACTGCTCCAGGAGTTGGTGACAGGGAGGCCTGGCGTGCTGCAGTCCCTGGGGTCGAAAAGAGTCAGACATGACTGAGCAACTGAACTGAATCCTCTCATTTTACAAATGATGAATCTAAGGTCCAGAAAAGGTGATCAGCTTAGAGTCAAACAGCTTAAAAAAAAAAAAATTTGGAGGAAAATAGAACTGTCATAACATTTGAGGACCATGGAGGT
Source organism: Oreotragus oreotragus (assembly GCA_006410675.1). Classification (NCBI taxonomy): domain Eukaryota; kingdom Metazoa; phylum Chordata; class Mammalia; order Artiodactyla; family Bovidae; genus Oreotragus; species Oreotragus oreotragus. The sequence goes on from SJYX01016801.1 coordinate 118,540, forward strand.
AAAAGAGGGCCTAACAAGAGGAGGAAGTAACTAAGGAATTGCAGAGCACTGAACAGTGTGGGCCCTGGAGCCAACCCCCGATGTTTCTTAGCTTTATGTCCTTGGCTATTCTATTCCTCTTTTGTTAAAATTTTTATTTTATAATGGAGTATAGTTTATTTCCGATAGATAGAGTGCCTGATGAACTATGGAATGAGGTTCATGACATTGTACAGGAGACAGAGATCAAGACCATCCCCATGGAAAAGAAATGCAAAAAAGCAAAATGGCTGTCTGGGAAGGCCTTACAAATAGCTGTGAAAAGAAGAGAAGCGAAAAACAAAGGAGAAAAGGAAAGATATAAGTACCAACTCGATGGACTTGAGTTGAGCAGACTCTGGGAGTTGGTGATGGACAAGGAAGCCTGGCGTGCTGCAGTCCATGGGGTCATAAAGAGTTGCACATAAGTGAGCTATTGAACTAAACTGACCCACAAGGGAAGCCCCAGTAGAGTAGTACTAGAGCTAATAATCATCCCAGTGTGTTAGGACACACAGCTGGGCTAATACAACTAGCATGAATTTAATTTTCAGCAGCACTGTTAAAAGGCAAACATTTTATATGTTCCATTTGACAGGAGACTATTGTGTCACAGACACACCTCCAGGAGACTAATGCTAATGGCTGTGTCACAGTGAATGAGACTGATGCAGTGACTGTGAGAAGCAGATAACAAGGTCAGGTCTATACCTAGCTAGAGCCACAATAGGGCCTGGCAACCCCACTGGTTCTCAGAAGGAAAGCCACTGCTGTCTAAGCCAGTCATGCCTGGCAAGCACCATGATAAATATGAGAAGTCTGAGCAAGAAAAGAGGGAGGAAGAAGGTCCTTACACTTGACAAAGCAAAGCTTCTCTCTCTGACTAGGAACTCCTAGAAATATATGAGGTGAACTGTGTAAAGAGCTTGAGTTCTATCTTAGTAGATGAGTATGTATATTAGTGAAACAACTTCTATAAGTTCATAAGAATATGTACAGCTTTAAGTAGAATTTGAAACAAAGTTTTGCCTATAAAAACCTCTCCAAGGGGAAAAAAGACAAGATAACACTTTATATTTACATCAAATTTTTGAAATAAAAAATCAAAATCATAAAACAAAATGGCAAATTTAGGATCAGTCAGTTTATAACTCCCCATTTAAACATAGTCTCTATTTTATAGGTGGTACCATATTACGTATTTTATCTATTTTACAGATAACCAATAAGGGCCTACTATATTGCACAGCAACTCTACTCAGCACTCTGTAATGGCCTATATGGGAAAAGAATCTAAAAATGAGTGGATATATACATAACTGATTCACTTTGCTGTACATGTGAAACTAACAGAATACTGTAAATCAACTACACTCTAATTAAAACTTTAAAAAGCAGCAGCCAGTCTGTTGTACAAGACAATTCATCATAATTTAGATGCTATGCTCCACAATACCTACACTAAATAGGGGTGGTGAGAAATAAAAATGGAAGCTAAAAAAGTGTCAAAAAAGAAATCTTGCATTTTATTTGAGGTGAGGCCTGTGAAACATCAGGGTGAGACCTGTGAAACAAAAGTTTTAATCTTGATACAGCCAAGAATGCATGAACTAAAAAAACTGATTTATAAATAGATGTCATGTTTAATACTAATAATCAATTTAAATTAAAATGAAGGAATTTGATTTCTTTTAAATTTTAAATCTTTTATTTCATTAGAAAATAGGCCTGTTTTGTCCTTAAAATGTGATTAGTGTAAAGCAAATTACACTAATCATTAAGAGTTTGAGTTTAATTTTCAATACCAAAATACAAAAGAAATAACATTACTGAATTCAACAGAAAGAATTTAGTACTAATCATAGCAAACATACATAACAAATCAGCTTAGGCATAAAAGCCAGGTGCAAAATCTTTCTGTTTCTTAGGCAGCAACATGTCACTAGGCAAGACCACTTGACTGATAATCTTCCAGTAATTCTTAATCAGATGAAAAGATAAATTCATAGATCAGCCTGGCTTCAAATGTCTGTTATGATATTTTGCTGGCTAGTAAGCAAAAATACTGTAGCATCACATGACATCAATTGCAAATGAGAGTTTGAATTCAGCAGAATTATTAAACTGAGAGCTAGCAAGTTAAGTCTTAGAGGATCTCAAAAATATTAGCTGATCATAAAGTTCATTCCAGTAGCAAGAAGGCTTATAAAATACAGACCTAATTCATCTAAAAGCATTTCTGATTCTCTACTTATACCACACTAAAAACTAAAAAACACACTTCCTTACCAATGTCCTAACAACCGTAATCTGCAATTCCTTACAAGGCAATAAAAAGAGTAACCGATATAACTTTACAGATGCACCCACAATATGGTAACTCAGTATATTAAAATTCATCACAATGTAATTGAATAGAAAATAGTAAAGGCGGGTTCTACACCAACAGTAGAGCAACAGAGATGACCCATGGGATCTAAAAATCTCCAGGGAAAGGCCATCAAGAACCCCTCCTTACTGGGAAAAAAGTATGGACTCAGCATAGCAAAAGGAAGCCAAGAACAATCAGCATCAGCATGGTTGAAATAAGATTACAATTTTAAAACATGGACAGTCCAAGAAAAACAAAGCAGGGTACCAAGCTGACAGGGCAAAAACTGAAAATTTTGTAGTATTAGGCAAACAGATCATCAGAAGTCCAAAGTTAATACCAAGTTACCACGGAAAACAAGTCAATCACATAATCACAAAGCAATGCTACATTTTTAAAGCACAGGACACTACTGCTGGCTTCCAGGTAGTGGGAGATTTTTTCTAATCTTGAAAGAAACCAGTCCCTCTTCTGGGGTTGGAGAAAGCACAAGTCCCACTGGAAGTAGACATCACGTTTCTAGGAGATTTTCATGAATATGATTGTACATGTGCTATACATGTTATAGGGGCTTCCCTGGTGGTGGTGCTGTTCAGTTGCTAAGTCATGTCTGACTATTTGCAACCCCATGGACTGCAGCATGCCAGACTTCCCTGTCTTTCCCTATCTTCTGGAGTTTGCTCAAACTCATGTCCATTGAGTGGATGATGTCATCCAACCACTTCATTCTCTGTCGCCCCCTTCTCCTCATGCCCTCAATCTTTTCCAGCATCAGTGTCTTTTCCAATGAGTCAGCTCTTCACGTTAGGTAGCCAAAGTACTGGAGCTTCAGCTTCAGCCTCAGTCCTTCCAATAAACATTCAGGGTTGATTTTCTTTAGGATTGACTGGTTTGATCTTCTTGATCAAACCATTCCAAGGGACTTCAAGCGTCTTCTCCAACACGACAGTTTGAAAGCATCAATTCTTCGCTGCTCAGCCTTCTTTATGGTCCAATCCTCACATCCATACATGACTACTGGAAATAACCCTAGCTTTGACTATATGGACCTTTGTCAGCAAAGTGATGTCTCCGCTTTTCAATACACTGTCTACGTTGATCATAGCTTTTCTTCCAAGGAGCAAGCATCTTTTAAAGAACTTGCCTACCAATGCAGGAGACACAAGTTTGATCCCTAAATTGGGAAGATGCCATGGAGAAGGAAATGGCAATCCACTTCAGTATTCTCACCTGGGAAACCCCATGGGTAGAGAAGCATGGTGGGCTACGGTTCATGGGGTTGCAGGAAAGTTGGACACAACTTAGTGACTAAGCAACAACAACATTATAACTTACCAATAGAAACCTGTTAGTTTTATAAGCAAGCACCAGAAAAGACTGAAAAGGTAATTCAAAACCATGGGTCCATTAACTCTAAAATGAACAAAACCAAGTAAATTTTTTTTTCCTTCCATAAAATTAGCTCTGTTGTTTTGTATTCTATTTTTACAACATATAAAGAAAAGGACTCTCGAAGCTTGTCTTTGCAAAATTTTTAAAAATAAGAACATTTATTTTCTTTATTCCAGTTATCCAAAGTTACCATTAAGGAGGAAACAAACTTAGACATCTTATTACAAAAACACTGCTTCTTTTGTTGACTTTAAATGACTCTATCTAATTTCTCCAGTTGGCAAAATTACATTGCCATTCATAGATAGGCTTAAAAGTAGACATAATGCCACAAATTATATAGCTCTTGCTCCTCATCTGTTGGAAGCACAGTTTATATGTACTGGGTATAGGCCTCTATTTTTGGTCTATTTTCCAGCATGTCCTTATGTAGGGGGCAGTTTTGCTGATCATTACTTCTCAAAATGTGGTCCCTGCATCAGCAGCATTAGCCTGACTTGGAAATTTCAGAAATGAAGACATACTGAGTCAGACACTCTGAAGGTATGGCCCAGGAATCTCTATTTTAACAATCCAGATCCAGTTATCCAGATGCTCACTAAAGTTTGAAAACTATGATTGGGAGCAAAAGATCTGAGGACAAGGGAGCATCACAATTACCACTCTCCTGGCCATGAAAAGGCGAATATGATCTGAAAAGCCTATGACTTTAATCTCTAGTCCACTTCTTCCTTAAAAAACAAGTCAAACGTGTCTTAAATTCTTAAGTTCTGAATTTTGGGTCTTAATTTCCTCTACTCTTTTGTACACAAGTTTTAAAAATATGCCTCACTGGAAAACAAGCAAAATGGAAGTAAGAGGGGTACATGGTGAAAGTAAATCTTTCCACCCCAGATTCTCAGTCCTTCCTCTTAGAGGAAATCACTGTAAGTAAGACTTTACATACTCTTCTAGAAATACTAAACGTACATACAAATGCACGTACATATATTTTTTGTTTGTTTTTAAGGAAATAAGAACATACTATACCATCTACTGGTTCCTTGGTGGCCTAGATGTTAAAGACTTTGCCTGCAATGTGGGAGACTCAGATTCGATCCCTGGGTTGGGAAGATCCCCTGGAGAAAGGAATGGCTACCCATGCCAGTATTCTTCCCTGGAGAATTCCATGGATAGAGGAGTCTGGCAGGCTACAGTCCATAGGGTAGTGAAGAGTCAGACACGACTGAGAGACTACAGCTTCACTTTTCATACCATCTAGAGATAAGAAAGCCTTCTTCAGCGATCAATGCAAAGAGATAGAGGAAAAGAACAGAATGGGAAAGACTAGAGATCTCTTCAAGAGAATTAGAGATACCAAGGGAACATTTCATGCAAAGATGGGCTTGATAAAGGATAGAAATGGTATGGACCTAACAGAAGCAGAAGATACTAAGAAGAGGTGGCAAGAATACACAGAAGAACTGTACAAAGAAGATCTTCATGACCCAGATAATCATGAGGATGTGATCACTAATCTAGAGCCAGACATATTGGAATCTGAAGTCAAGTGGGCCTTAGAAAGCATCACTACGAACAAAGCTAGTGGAGGTGATGGAATTTCAGTTGAGCTGTTTCAAATCCTGAAAGATGATGCTGTGAAAGTGCTGCACTCAATATGCCAGCAAATTTGGAAAACTCAGCAGTGGCCACAGGACTGGAAAAGGTCAGTTTTCATTCCAAT